>CM060875.1:27619589-27698189 GCA_030737845.1 Acorus calamus
CTAAACCGCACATTGGTATTCTGTTTGGAGGATAATATTGACTTTTTCCTATACTTAACGGAGGAAAACGATCATTTTTTAACTGCACCCGACGGATACTAACCACAGGGGTACGTAAGCACCATTTATTGTTTTGACAGGAGTATTAATGCAAACTCGAACCTAACAGGAGTATTTCTGCAATCAAGGAACCTAACAAGGATATATATGCAAAAAACCCTAAAAAAATCATTCAAACTAAAAAAAACATAACAATTCATCCTTTAAAGCCTTACCCAAAAGTTATAGTATGACATGTCTCCTCTTAATTAATTTAAAGTATGTTAGATTAAAAAATTGATCAAATTGATCAATTCTTTTGTCAAAAATCATAATCCGTATACATCCGTGAGCTTCTCGCCTTACAGATTCAGAGGCCGCTTTATGACCCTCCTAAGATCAAGCACCACACTCTCGCAGCAGAATAGGGTAACACAACAACGTGGATGTACATTTATTATTTTATATTTTCATACAAAGATGCATAATCATAAAGGCTGAAAGTAATACCAAATGAAAGGGTGATATGTTGCGGACACCATATCACCCCATTATCATGGAATCCCTGATTCTTGTCATTCAATTTGGGTACCCAAATCCAATTGCCCTAGGTGATCCACTGCTTTTATATATAAAAAAAAAACACCATGTGGCCTGGTGAACTAGTCACCTCAGATTCTCACTATACCCTCTTTCTCACAAACTCTCATTTTCTCTCTCACCCCTCTTTCTCGATCTCTCTCTTGTTCTTCCCTCCACCCTCCCACTCTCTCAAACACTCAACCACCACCCCCACCCCCTCTGCTTCTCTCAAAGACGTGTTAGATCTGACCAGAAATGCTGGATGTAAAAGTAATACCCAAATCACAAAATGAGATCCTAGAATAAAAAAACTCCAAATCAAATTAACCAAGATTTGGTTAAGTTAATAAACATCTCTCTTTTCTATAAAAAATTTCACATAATCGAGTTCTTGGAGCACCATTCTTAAAAAAAAAAAAAACACCAAATCAAATAAAACATAAACACAAGATAAACCCTAGCATCAACTATGAAAAAGATCAAACAAATAGACACATCGGCGGCGTCACCTCCAATGGATCAGATATGGCATGTCGATGTCAGCATCTCCGGTCAGATGTAGTGCATCTGGGGTGGGGGCCAGGTCAGAGACGGGAGGGAGAGTGGGGAGGGGTGGGCTGTGGAGAGTGTGAGAGAGTGAGAGGGGAGAACGACAGAGAGATCAAGAAAGAGAGGGTCTTGCGAGATTCTAGTACGACTCATTCACCGGGTCACTTTTGTTTTTTTTTTTTAAGAAACAAAAGAAAAAGGATCACCAAGGCCGTTCGATTTGGTGGACCCTCGTCAAATTATCCCTCATACCAAATGCATATTTATGAATTTATTCCTGAACTTTTTCAATTTTTTCATATTTATTCATTTTAAATAGAAATATTTTTTATATATAATTTTTTCAACTTGATAAAGTAAAAAATTTTGATTGTCCATTCGAGATGCATGTCATACTCTTCTTAATTCCTCCAAATATGAATCATGGTTGTGCATCATAAGCAGCTATGAAGGATACAATCTTTAACTAGCATATATTTTATTTAAAGAAATGCATTCAATTTATGTGAATATAAATTTATTTTTTGTGAATTTTATTAAATAAAAATACACCTTAAAAAAATTCAAAACAGGTTGCAAATATGAAAGTGAAATGTCTTCATCATGGAAAACGATATATGAAGCCCCGTTTGTAGTCTCATTTAATAGTCTCCAACTTTTTTATATAATATATACTCGCCTAATGAATTATTTACTTACCATTATGAAAATTGAAGTATATAAAAGTCAATATATTTTTATTTTTCTAAAAAAATTAGTAATCGATTATACATTACACCAGTAGAGTATATACCATATTAGAAAAATACACACTCTTTTTTTTCCCACCAATATAGTGTATCATTGAATGAGAAGCAACCTTTGAACTGCATACAAGACTACAAACAGGACAAAGGCAAGCTCTAAACACTGAATAATTAGGGTGGCTCTAAAAAAAAATGTTAGACAGTCTTTTTTACAATTCAAAATACAAACCATATGTGTTTTTATTTTATTTTTAATAGTAAACATCATCTTAAAATGTATATATTTAATAAAAATGTATATATCGTTCATTTTAAACTAAATGAACTCATATTTAATAAATGTAAAAAAAATTAACGATTCAAAATACAAACCATATGTGTTTTTATTTTTTTTAAATAGTAACATCATCTAAAAATGTATATATTTTAATAAAAGCTATATATATAATTCAATTTTGAATTGAATGAACTCATATTTAACAAATATAAAAAAAAATTAACGATACATATGTTTTTCTGGATTTCTAACAATACGTATACGAGTATAACAGCTCTAAATCCTCAAGGAGTCAAGGCTCCAGTCCATTCCATTTCACCCATGGGCCTTAACTACCTGACCCGATCCGTTAACGGCCCATTTTCCGTTCCAAAGTCCAAACCCCAAACCCTAGTGGTCAGCCTTCTCATCTTTTCAACCGGTCCAAATCGCTCTCAAGATGTCCTCCGCCGCCGCCGAGACCAACCCAATTTGGGCGAGGATCCGACTGGCCGACGCCGGCGACGTTTCGACCATCCACCGCCTCCTCCGCGGGCTCGCCGAGTACGAGAACCAGACCCACCAATTCACCGCCACCGAGTCCTCCCTCTCCGCCACCCTCTTCCCCTCCTCCCCCTTCCGCTCCTTCACAATCCTCCTCCTCGAAATCTCCCCCAACCCCATCAACGACGACCTCCCAAACCCCGATTTCACCCCGATCGTCCGCCGCGTCGACCTCGGCCCGGTCCAGGACCCGGAGGCGGCGACCTTCGCGTCGGCCCGGGGAGGGGAGGTCGCGGTCGCGGCGGGGTTCGTGCTCTTCTTCCCGAACTACTCGACGTTCCTGGCAAAGCCGGGGCTTTACGTGGAGGACCTGTTCGTGAGGGAGTGTTACAGGCGGAGGGGGTTCGGGCGGATGCTCCTATCGGCGGTGGCGGCGAAGGCGGCGGAGATGGGGTTTGGGAGGGTGGAATGGACGGTTCTTGATTGGAATGTTGATGCTTTAAGGTTTTATGAGAAGATGGGGGCGGAGGTGTTGACGGAGTGGAGGATTTGCAAGTTGAGTGGTGGTGCTCTTCAGGCTTACAGAGGAGGAGGAGATGTTTGAGGTATGGATTGAGTTTGTATATTTTTTTAACTGATTCAGGTTTGAATAATTTTGGGGATTTTGTGTTTTTTTATTTCATGGTGGTGATGATTTTTTTGAATTGGGACTTCTATTCAAAAAAATTGTTGTACTATTGAAGATACATTGATGAGACTGTGAATCTCTGATGTTATATTTGCCTAATGTTGTTGCATTTCTGCCAGGGTTATGTGTAGGATGTACATCTTTTAGGACATGATGTTCATGTATTTGGGGGCTCTGTTACAAATATCAGCCTTAATTTTATCAATTTTCTCGTTCTAAATGCATATACCTTCTGATTTCTGAATGTTATCAACCCCATGATAGAGAGTACTTTGTGTTAGGAAATAATGTAATTAGATAATCACATTATTTTCTAACACTTTGTCCCCTTATCTCCTCTGCTTGCCTTACATGCATGGGTCTACTTTCTTCTGAAACATAGTTTATTTAAACTAGTATATGCTAGGTTAGAAAAATAAAAAATGTAGAAAAGTTTGATTCAGTTCATTGGAGTATATACTATTATTTATAAAGACATGTACTTCATTATACAATTATACACTTTTATAGAAATTCAAAATATATTGGAGCCGCAAAAAGAATTTGGATTGATTGTTGCCAACATTTTCTTATATATGCCTCTCGCTTGCGGTCTCATTTAGCTAATCTTAATAAGGGATGTGCATAGAATGTGAATTTTTTTGTATAATAGTAATATAGGGAAAAATCCATATAACCCCTTGGCCCTTGCAAACTACTTGAAATCCATATAACCCTGACTTTTCCTAAAATCCATATAACCCCCTGAAAACGTTAAATAGACTCATAAGTTAAATTTTCGTTAACAAATTTGGATTATTATGAAAATATTCTGTCTGGTTAATCCTGACTGAAAATACAATATATCAAAAACCTCTCACAATGTATTAAAAATGTAAAAAATCACATATAAATGACGATTTTATCTATCCGGATAGGGTTTTATAATCTATCTAAAGGGATAAAATTGTCATTTACAAAAGGTTTTTCGCATTTTAAACAATTTGTAGGATTTTTTTAATATACTGTGTTCTTAGTCAAGTTTAACCAAACAGAATATTCGCAAAAATTACTAATCTGTCAACGGAAGTTTAACTCAGGGGGTTATTTGGATTTACATGATATTTTTAGGGTGTTATATGGATTTCAAGCAGTTTACAGGGGGGTTATTTGGATTTTTCCCTATAATGTAATGGCGTATACTTCATTTTGTTTTTTTGAAATACATATTTAGTTACATGAATTATACACTTCAGAAAAGTCAAAGCATGTGGAACTCTCCCTTAACATTATCCGGGACTCGATCATGCTTGTTTTACGGTTACATTCCCAGCTGCATGCATAGGTTTTTGCCATGATCGATTCCGAAGTCTGGTTGCCATCCAAGAACCCGATTGGTTTCACAAGCCTGTTCTACTGTCTGACTATTGTCATTGGAGGATCACTGAAAAGTTGATAAGATGAACTTGTAATAGAGATACATCCAGTCCCATTTTTAATTCAAGTTTTAGCTTTTTGGTTATACATCTTTATATGAAATGTTTGGGGCAAAAAATAAAGTTAGATTGTTAGTAAGTAGGAGTGGGTGTGGTGTGGTGTTTGCTTCATCTCATGTACCCTTTAATTAGTAGTGAACCCATGCATAAATTTTCATGGAACTTATACCTGATCTATGGTGCATCAATGGAATAGCTTGAGTCATTCGGATCCTGACTGCCCATCTTTATGTTTAGAATGGATGATTGTTTATATCCTTTGGCAACGGAATGGCACTGAAAAACTTTGTTCAGACTGCTGCTGTTGTGTTTAAATAGTTTTTCGTTATGTGGAGGCCTTTCAAAAATAAAAAAATTTGTAACTGGGTCCAATGCCCACAGATAGAGCCCATTAGGGGCTAACGTCATGCTTTCATTGCCACAACTACACATCACACGTGTAAATCTCTTTATCCTCTCTACGAAGGTTTTAGTGATGGTTTTATTCTTTGGTGCTATTATTTCCACCCTTGCAGTTACTCATCCAACCCCTTTAAAAAGCAAAAAAATTAATTTTTAGAAAGAGAGGAATCCACCCAAGACACGATTGTCTCCTCGCGCTCGTCCATCTCCTCCCCCCTCCGCAACCCATCCTCCCCAACCCACCATCACTCCTCCTGCATTACCAAGCTCCTCCATGTCTCGATCGTTGCTCCTTCCGTGTTGCCAAGCTCCTCTGTGCCAAGGAAGCGGTACTTGTAGCTGATCCCCACCATCAATAGTAAATCGGGGTACCTCGACTTCAGATCAATGATTACTCTTCTAAGGGGGTGTATTCGAGGAGGGGGAGGGTTCAAGGAACTTGTCAAGGAAGGATCGGTGGAGGGATGCATGGGTTGATATGAAGGGGGTGGGAGGGGGTCTAGGGTTAGGAATTTGAATTTCTTGGGAAGTGGGGTTAGGGCTATTTGATGAGAGGGGTCAACACTTGAGGGGAGAACCGGAGAAGGTGACAATGGCTGGGGTTTTGGGGGGGTATGGGTTGGGGAGGATGGGTTGCGGGGGGCTGAGGAGGTAATGGAGGCACGGGAGGAGACTGTCCGAACAAGGGTGGGTTCCTCAATTTTCAAAAAGTACTATTTTTATTTTTAAACAGGTGGATTGAGTAATTGCAGGGGTGGCAATAATGAGCCCTTTATTCTTTTTATTTACTCTTATTGGCCCGTTTGAGTAGAGAGATAAGTTATTCTAGGTTTTATACATTCTCTAGGAATAAATTACTTTATCAATGATGAATAAGATTTTTTCCCCTCTAATTAAACTATCGACCCGCGGAGCCTTTCTTCATGAATCCGGGTCCGCTAGGCGATGGATCCTGCACTAAAAAGGGAAATCAGGGGACACTGGTATAGTGTCAGTCAAAGGGCCTTTGAAGAGATGTATCAACAAGGAAATTCAAAGTAAATCTCACTAATTTGGTGGCTTGAGTGTAGAAAAGTTGGATACCTTAACTTTTGGATTACTTCCCTTTTAATAGGGTCACTTGGCTAGATTGCCGCTACCACTACTCTCTTGCTGTTATAACGATTTTTCTATTAAACACTTAGTGGGCGATTTCTATGGAAGCCGCCACGTGTTACTGTAGCACGTCGTGCCATTAATCACCCACGTTGTGTAATTAGTGGGTTTTAATTGTCTGCCTGGCAGTTACAGGCGTTATGGACGCCTGAACGTTTTGTCAGTCCTCTTCGTGGTCTTTGGCCTAGTCGTTCTCTTGTTGTGTTCGTGTGTGTATATCTGCGAGATAAAAGTCTGCCCGACCAGACCTATAATTTGGCAGTGTCTTATCTATTTGTGTATGAGGTGTAAGGTCGTCCAATTGGACCTTTAATCTGATCATGCCTTATCTACTCAGGATGGCATTCGTCTGCGAGGTGCCAGACTGTCCGACTAAACCTTCGATCTAGTCGTGTCACACCTATTCGGGAGTGTCTTAATGATTTCTTGAATTCGGATCCGGGCTTACGGACTCCATATGTGACGGCCCATATCCATCTTGGCTTGACACGTGTCGTTATTTAACATGGTGTAGATTTTTACCTCTACAAATGGAATAAGCGATTTTCTGTTTAGCTGTGTTTTTTGTTATTCTCATTATAAAATGTAATAATAAAGATTGAGTTGTTTGGTTGATAAAGAATGAAATGTAAATAAGATGTAAAAAATTGATTTAACATGTGGGCCTAATCGATATATAAAAAGTGATGACATGTGATTTGATATGATGACATATGATTTGATAGGTGCGTCCCCGTATACCAGTGGAGGAATAACTCAATTCCATGGGGGGGCTTGGAATACAAATATCAGCTTATTCTCACCTAATTCTGCATAGCTATACCCACTTATTCCCTCCACCCAAACACTTTTTTTCCTTATTCTCCTCTATTCCCACCTATTCCATTATTTATTCCCAATCCAAATTTAAAGGTTTTTTCTTTTTAAATTTTAATTTTATTTCTTGGTTCAATAATGTGAAATATCAAATTAGAAATTCTTTATACCAAATTTTATATTCAATTACTGTGATTTTATTTTGCATGGGTTCTATTTTTTTTATTTGGCATTTTGTGGAAATTAAATATATTTTTATTTGTTTTTGTTACATATGAGCTAACTTATATTTTTTAAGGCTCTCTTTGGATGTCCGTCTACCACCGCGGCGTTTATCAGACCCCAACATATTTCTGTGTCTGTTTGGCTGTTTCATTGGCGTTGCATACGCGTGCAAGGATGATTATCATTACACTCATGGTATCTACAATTGAACCCAAACATCATCAACCGACACAGACTCAATTCTTTTTTTCACCCACCCTAAACATCCCCATTTGCCGCTGCAGCTTCCGAAGAGTGGGAGCCTCCAAGCAATTAATCTTTCAGGGGTAAGCATCCGAACCCTTTATGATCAAGCAATACCTGAAGGCTAGAATATGAGAGTGTCACTTGTTCTTGGGGGCTGAGAGAGCTCGGTCGCTGACGATGTGAACAAATGTCGTTTGGGGCTGTAAAGACAGCGAGGGGATCGGATCGGGAGAGACCGCAGTGTGTTAGGGGAGAGAGTACCTTATTTTTTTATATGAAGGTTTAGGGATTTCACACATGGGTTCGGGGATAGGGGTGAGATTTTCAGAAAAAATGCAAGGCTGATTTGGTAAAAGCCTTGGATACAGTGATGACCGACACACCTGCATTCTTCGAAGCTTTGTTTCGGAGCGATCACAACGCAAAGAAAAATACACTATTAACGCAAACCACTCAACCATGGAGATGTCGACACCAATTAGTGTTTGGTTGTGAGTTTATGCGTTTGTAAGCGTCCAGTTCACGGTTAACCGTGAAGAAATCGTCCACCCAAATATAGCCTAAAGCTTCATTCATCAAGTTTGGTGGTGTCTGTTCCCAAGAAGTACGAAATCCTAACAACGACAAATACTGGCGGACCATATACCCTCAAAAGAGATGGGTTAGACCCATTTCTCATTACAAGCAAAATATGACTTATAGTTCGAGAGACTGGCTAGCGAAGGGGGCCGTGGGAACCTGCAATGAACTCTCCAACCTTAAAAAACTGGGTCGCACAGTGAAGGGAACGTCGGGTGCCTCCAAGGAAAAACACTCCAATCTTTAAATAAATGGGTCTAACCTTACATGACTTTTTATTCTAATCAAGATTCTTGAAATCCAATCGTCTCATTAAATTTTATTCAATTCATCTTTAAAATTCTTGCAACTCTCTCAAAACCAGGGAATGTTAAGGCTGCGATTGGAGCAGTTAGATTGTGACATAACAAAACAGTAATGACAAGAAACAATACCTTCCCTGTCCTTGACTGCCAAATCCATCAATAGGGTTTGGCAAGGAGCACAATTCAACATATAATTGATAAGGAGGCATACATTTAGGTTCACACATTGCTAAGGAACTCTCACTCTCCAACGTGAAGTTAAAATTAATGCCACATGATTCACCTTTGCAACCAAAAAAAAAAATGCTTATCTGGCAAACCTACCAGTCTCTTCTCCTCCATCAACAGCTACAAGAGGGGACCCCTAACAAATGTTTCTATGTTCTTCTTAGAGAGTTTCACATAAATTAAATATAAAAAAAAACTTCCTTTCTTTTCCAATTCTTTAGTGACCCTACATGTGTAAATCCAAACGCGATACGGTTTCGACCGCTCCCCAACCCCGCCAATCCTCACCTGTTATCCCCAATTCCATCACCACCACCACCACCTCCTCTTCTTCCGCCACCACCACCGCCACCACCTCCTCCTCCAGCCGCTCCTCCCTCTCCAGCCTCCGCTCCTCCCTCCCGGAGAGCCCCATCATCTACGCCTTCGCCGAGATCTCCGCCGCCACCAACGCCTTCCTCTCCAAACCCATCCCCTCCTCCCCGCCCTCCTCCCCCGCCTGGCGCTGCCTCCTCCGCGGCCGCGACGCCGTCGTCCACCGCCGCTCATTCCTCCGCCACTCCGACGCCGCCCGCCTCCGCGACCGCCTCGCCTCCGTCTCCCGCGGCCACCACGTCAGCCTCGTCCGCCTCCTCGGCGCCGCCGCAGCCGGCGGCGGATCCGACCACCTCTACGTCGTCTACGAGCACGTCCCCGGCGCGACCCTCTCGGAGTGCCTCCGGAACCCCAGGAACCCCGAATTCACCGTCTTGTCCACGTGGCTGTCGCGGATGCAGGTCGCAGCGGACCTCGCGCAGGGGCTCGAGTACATCCACCACTACGCCTCCGCCGCGGGTCCACCGAATGCACGGCGGACGTTCATCCACAGCCTCCTCGACAGCTCGAGCGTGCTCGTCACGGAGCCCTCTCTCAACGCCAAGATCTGCCACTTCGGCTCGTCGATCCTCGCCGGGGACGTCCCCGAAGAGGAATCCGCCACCGATTCTCCTCCAGGGCTGGAGAGATCGGACAGCCGTACGATGAAGATCGAAAGGACGAGGGGGTACATGGCGCCGGAGGTCGAAATTTCGCAGAAATCGGACGTTTTCGCGCTCGGGGTCTTGTTATTGGAGCTTCTATCGGGGGAGGAGCCGTTGAAGTACAGATTCGATAGGGAGACGAAGCAGTACGAGATGGTGTCGGTGATAGAGGGCGAGGGGGGTGATGGAATCGACGGTGGAGATCGAGAGAAGGGGGAAGCTGCGGCGGTGGATGGATGGGAGGCTCAGGGACTCGTTCCCGGTGGAGGTGGCGGAGAGGATGGTGAGGGTGGCGATGGAGTGCGTGGAGGGGGAGGCGGAGAGGAGGCCGAGCATGAAGAGGGTGGCGGGGAAGGTGTCGAAGCTGTATCTGGAGTCGAGGGCGTGGGCGGAGCGGTTGAAGATTCCGACGGAGTTGTCTGTTTCTTTGGCCCCTCGATAACAGATCCGGTCGTCGAATCCCAAAAAATAGGACGAGTGGTTTTTATTTTTTTATTTTTAATTTGGGATTAATTTATGTGATTGATTGATTGATTAAACTAATTGAGGTCACGGTGATACATCATCACATTTATAAAGGGTTTCAGGATGATCCGATGAATGGGTTCCTGGCGGCTGTAATTAAAAATCTGAAAAATTGGATTGGGTGTAGGCGATTTAAGATTTATTTATTTTGTCTGGCAAGTGAAAATTTTATTTTAATGTAATGTTGACAAAGTACAGATTTTAACTGCCCACAGAGGAAAAAGTAACTCAGCTCTCATGATAAGGTCAAATGCCTACCATTGTCTTTTAAAAAACATAGCCCTCATGATGTGAAAGATCGGGCACAAAAGAAGATAAAAGAGAATTGAGAAAGCAACAGAGCTATTTTTTTTTTCCGACGGTATATGGTACCAGCTTTATTCAAGTTCATACCTGATGAGGTGACAAATTAGTAGGTCCAAGGAGGATGCAATGCCCCGCTAAACGATAAAAGGGACAATGCAAGGAGGACGCGTGTTTGCTTATGTGTTTACAGGGGTTAAAAGGGACTTAAATGGTTGCAATCAGCTCTTATTCCATGGCCTAATCTTCTATCATTCCATTATACCTTTTTATTTTTTGCTCAAAGCCGGTGAATAACAATTTTTAGTCACTCTTATCCACTGCTTTGGACAATTTAATGAGAGTGTCATTTTTATGCCTTGTCCGATTACTAGTAACTCTTGGTAGTTGATTGAACGACTCTCTAACCAGCTTCTTAAGCCTGTATAAGATGGCCCTAATGGTCTCTAAGCAATACCTCATATCCTGCCCTATCCTCCGAGAGAGACCTATTGAAGTTTACTTTTTTTTTTTTTTTTGGTTAAAGACATTTGAGTCACTATAAACATTCAAAATCCCATGTAAATCCTTGTAAACTTGGGGAGGGATATATATGTCTTTTAAACTATATGGTTAGTCAATTTAGTTATGGGGTTAAATTTTCATCAATTTTAACAGTATATTCTCAGGATATTTCATCCATAAAGAATTAAAAACCTATATAAGTCCTTGAAAACACACCCAAAAAAATTTAGGTCATTTTCAATTATTATTTTGCCATTGAACCCATTTTCACTTTTTTTTTTCTTTTTTTAACATTTCTCTCTCCCATTCCCTCTCCCTTCCTCTTCAACTCATTCTCATCTTCTTCAACTCCATATTTTCTTTGACACATCAACACATCATTAAGAAGGTTTTTTTTAGAGTATAATAATTAATTCACACTTAATAATGGTTGACATAGGGATGCATGTGATATTTTTTGTGTTTGCAGAGATATGTATATATGTCTAATATAAAGTTTGAAAGAACTTATGTGAGGGTATACATGTTTACAAAGACTCAAGCGTCTTTAAATTATTTTGGGTTTGAAGACATCTAGGAGGGTACAATAGTCAATTTACATTCAAAATTAATTTTTATCATGAGTGAGTTAACAATTATAAATAATAGGGATTTATGAGACATTTTTTATGTTTGTGGGGATATGAGACTCCAAATTTGCAAACACTTACACAAGATTATACATGTTATGTTTATAAAGACTCACATAACTTTTAACTCTTTTTATTTTGATTGTTTGAAGTTAATTTTATTTGGGTTTAAGGGAGGGATAGCTGAATAATGACTGAAAGAGTTGGGTTGTATAACAGATGGGAGACAACATTGCGGGCATTATGATTGGAATATCATTCTCATTGTTTTTTAAAACAACAAAAAAGTTTTCACAGTGGGACTGAAGTGATTGATTTATGATGTTGGGTTTAAAGAAAAATCAGTTATGGAGATATGATAAGCCTGTTACTGAAATTCAGTCATAAGTACATAAACTGAAAAATTTTAAGCACAAATTGTGTACAGAAACGGTTTGTTACAGTTTGCAAGGTAAATACACAATTTGTCTTAAGGTGTGTATATATATATAAAGACTGTGCTTTATTTATAAAACCATCTATACAAATATCAGACCAATCCATGTTCTTTTTATTCCCAAAGCTTGAGTGCGTTTGGCATAGTGCACCTGGTCCACCATGTTATTCCTTTTTAATTAAAAATAAAAAATAAAAAGCAGAAGCAGCCCTCCAATTATGAACAACCAAATTCTTGTATATATCTCATTAAAGTCCAAATAAGCGGTCTATAGATTTAGCCAATGGACATCAATCGGCGACGGCAAAGCTGTTCCTTTCAGGTGCCCTCTTTTTACAAATAACAAATTCAAGGTGACGGCTTCTCCTCATAACGAGAATTGTAAATATATTTAACAAACCATGTTCATTTAAAATAGGATATTTTGCACAAATCAAATATTTTATGTTTTCATGTGTATAAATTTATCACGTTTTTTATTTTTCCTATAGACTTTCTTTCCATCGATTCTTTAGGGGCCTGGTTAATTAATGAGTTGATTTTCTATCATGTTGATTTTCTATTTTCATTGATTATTATACAAGTTCAGTCATTATTACATAATTTAAGCCTGGCTATAGCTCAGCCTATTCCACCTATAAATCCGCCCATGATGGTGGAGGAATGGGCCACTCACAGATGTGACGCCTCAAAAAAAGAAAGACGTTAACACTAAGTCCTTGTTTGGATAGCGGATTTGAGTTATTCTGAATAGATAACTATGTCAGTATAGATAACAAATCTACATGAATAAGAGATTTTCTGTTTGGTTGTATTTTTTTTTTATTCTCATTGGAAAATATAAGAATAAAGGTTGAATTGTTTGGTTGATAAAAAATAAAATATAAATAAAGTGTAAAAAAATTGATTTGACATGTGGGCCATTTGATATATAAGAAATGTTGATAGGTGATTTGATGTAAAAAGTTGATTTGACATATGGATCCATGAGAATAAATAAAGTGAGTATAGCTTATCCTAGGAGTTACTTAGAATTGTTATATTCTCTTATTCTCGTTTAAACTGACTTAGTAATATCAAGTTATACTCTGCAAATAAACAACTATTTTTCTTATCCATTTTTATACCATCTTTGTACTACCCTTATATTCGCCTATTCGCTTCCCAAACGGCGCTTAACTTTTTTCAACCCAAAAAAAAAAAAAAAAAACTTCTTCCGTGTCGATCGTCAGACAGGAATATAATATAAAAGAGTGAATTGCAAATAAATCTAGAAAAAAAATAAAAAAACACTCCCATCACCCTCACCGAGGCCCCATCGAAACAGTCAAATCGACGGGGACTCTCACGTTCTTCTCCCACACCATCGACTCCAAATAAAGCTTCGACACAAACCCCGCCACACGTGCGGAGTCCGGCCTCTCCTCGGGCTCCTCGTGTACGCATTCCAGCGCCACACGTGCCATCCTCTCCGCCACCTCCACCGGGAACGAGTCCTTCAGTCTCCCATCCACCCACCGCCGCACGTTCCTCCGCCTCTCGTCCTCGTCCGTCGATTCCATGGCCCTCCTCGCCGACTCAATCAACGAAACCCTCTCCAACTCGTCCTTCGCTTTAACCATCTTGTACTGCAGAGGCTCCTCCCCCGACAGGAGCTCCAAGAACACCACGCCGAGGGCATAAACGTCCGATTTCTGCGAAATTCCGACCTCCGGCGCCATGTACCCTCTCGACCCTTCGATCTTCATCGTGCGGCTCTTCGATCTCCTCGTCTCCGAGGTCGATGGATCGGCGGCGGCATTGTCGTCAGGGACCTCTCCGGAGAGGACGGCGGTGCCGAAGTGGCAGATCTTGGCGTTGAAGGACGGCTCGGTGACGATGACGGCGGAGCTCTTGATCCGGTTGTGGACGAACGGGGCCGACCGACGGTCCGGATTCCCCGCCGGAGAGGCGGCGGCGGCGTGGTTGTGGATGTACTCGAGGCCCTGCGCGAGGTCCACGGCGATCTGCACGCGCGACATCCAGGTGGAGAGGACGGTGTATTCGGGGTTTTTGGGGTTGCGGAGGCAGGCGGCGAGGCTCGCGCCGGGGAGGTACTCGTAGGCAACGTAGAGGTTGCCGCCGTCGGAGGAGGCGGCGGCGCCGATGAGGCGGACGAGGCTGACGTGGTGGCCGCGGGAGACGGAGGCGAGGCGGTCGATGAGGCGGGAGGCGTCACGGGGGCCGCGGCGGAAGGGGCGGAGGAAGACGACGGCGGAACGACCGCGGAGGGTGCATCGCCAGCCGGAGGAGGAGGAGGGGAGGAGGCGGGAGGGGTGGAAGTTGGAGGTGGCGGAGGCGATCTCGGAGGGGCGGTAGAGGGTGGGGCGGTCCGGGAGGGAGTCGCGGAGGCTGGAAAGGGTGGTGGAGCTGTTGAAGGAGGTGGAGGAGGAGGAGAAGGTGGTGGCGGCGGTGAGGGTGGAGGAGGAGAAGGTGGATCTTCTTGGGGTGCGGGGGGAGGGTCTCGGTGTCGGGTCGGCGACGGAGACGTCCCTTTTGAATTTACACATAAAGGGGAACTGATGGCGTTGATGAGTGTGAGATCATCGGAATCAGATTGAAATTTTAATTAGGGTAGACGGAATTTAACTTTTATTAGATGGAATTTCGAGGAAGAAGAGAAACTAAAAATGGTTGTTTCTTGTGGAACTTTTGTAGAATAATGTTTTTATTGTCTAATTGTGAAGGAATATTTTTAGATATATTAGTAAAATAACCTGACACACCAATTCTTCGTAAAAATGTTTAGAGTAAATGTATATGAGTGTTCAAAATAAATTTTTTTAGAGCACTCAGTTATCTATAATCTCAAAAGTATCATTTAATCAAATTTTAAATTCTGATTTTTTAAAAGTTATTTTTAACTTAAGTAATCTTCAATAAATTTAAATAAACATGTCACGACTGCTTATTTTAACCTAAAAGATATAGCATCCAGTTTATAAATTTTAACAAATATGTGCTAGATCATATTAAAATAATTTCAAGAAAGAGATATAGTAACTAATCATACATTATATACCACCATTTATAACCAATTAAGACGGGGAAAAAAGAATGACATATTAAAAATAATGCAATCAAACTAAAATTATCTTAATAGCTATCTATCTTACAATGTTCATTTAAGTCAAAAAGACTGTTGGGATCAAAAGGGTGCATGTGTGATTGATTTTTTGGAACAGTGTGTTGGCTATTTCAACATCTGTAGTCATTGCCACTTTTGGAAGTAATATTTATGTGCTTAACATGTGGTTCAGTGAATTATCAATGTTTGATTTTTTTTTATCAAAGTTGAATTTCATTATCAAATAATAGAAAAGGTAAACAATGACTAGGGTAGCAGAAGATTTTGTATGACTATTGTTGCACTTGAGAATTTTTTTTGAAGTAAAGTGATAAGCAGTCGATTGCCTTAGTTTTATTCAAAGAAAAGAAGCACCCAACAAAAGTAGTCAAAAAAAGGTGACAATTCAACAAGGAATTGCCCACCACCCAAAACTCCACCGTAGAAGAGTAATCTACACGAGACCCGGGACAAGCTAAGATGAGGTTCTACTCCTCGATACATAGTAAGCCCCCCACAAAAGAAACACTACATGCTTTAGCACAAATCCCCCCCCCCCCCCCCCAATCTCTAATGAAGTGCATAGATCTCTCCCAAATATTTTCGATATTGATGGGAACCCCGCATTAATTTTTGCAGATGTTACCTTATCTAACACAATATATATTTTACTATGTTAGTATATATTCTATAAAAAATAACATAAAAATGCAAGTGTTAAATTCAATTGTGCATTTTCAATCTTCTTTTAAATAAATACTTCATTAAAGAAGTATATATTTTAAAAAGGGTTTTAAAATGGTTGTTTACATTATGATAAATACTTCATAATTAGGAAGGTAAAAATGAAAAAAATAACATCAATATATAATATTTATCATAATGTAAACAATTAAAAATAATAGCCTAATTAATTTCATGTTCTTTTCAAATCAATAGTAAGCCATTCAACATTACCCCATTTTCCCTTTTCTTCCAATCAAGATTTTTTTTAAATTTTTTATTTTGTAATATATATGATTAATTATTCTCAAAATAATTTTATTTCATTTTTACTAATGTAAGTATTAATAATTATTATGTTTTTGCTAATAAATAATTTGTACGAGTAATTTTATATTTTTGAATTTTAGATGAAATTTATCATTTTCATGTTAGAATTAATATTTATTATTTTTATAAATATTATATTTGGTAAGATAAAATACTTCAAAAAAAATAATAAGGGTAATTTGATCTTTTCTCCTAGGCTTTAACAGTTCTAATGAAAATTTGGATGAAAGTTAATAAGATGTTAAATATGCATAAGTTCTATATATATCAATGGTAGAAAAATAAATAAGTTATTTGGAGTAGTATAAAATTTATAGCATGTTTTTTAATGGTATATATACAAAAAAAAACCCAATTTTTAATAATGAAATGTAATAAAGCATAATGGTAAAATAATTAATGAGAGTTTTATCAATAAAAATTGTATTAAAATAAGTGTTCTAGAAAGAAAAAAAACATGATCAATAAACTATTTCAAATAAGAGCTTTGTTAGGCAGTATTTTTTCAGCCATATTTCTAATCAGAATGACGTGTCATAAATCAGAACTTAGGTATTTATCATGTAATGGGACATTGATTAATCTCGTCTCATGCTTTTGAAGATCTTGCTCTTTTCTTTTTCTGCGACTCTGCTTTTGTTTCAATCAGATGATAAGAAAACTTCCTTATTCTTCTATCTAACTTATTCTTCTTATCTACATTTGGAATAGCTAGCTGTTTCTTCTCTTCCTCGTCTGACTAGGGTCGGTCGACTGATGAACTTTGAAAACAACTCACAACTTGTATTACTATATTTTTTTTAAAAAAAATATAACTAAAAACAGGGACAAACCATACATAGGTGAGTGAGCAGGCGGCATGCCTAGGCCCCTAAAAAAAAAGATATTTTCTAAAAAACATATTTGAATAAAAAATTGATTCTCACTTTTTTTTGTAAAACTGATTCCACCCTTCCATTTGTTTTCTTTGAATTTTGTTGATTAGATTTTTATATCTTCTTTTTTCATTGAAAATATAATTCCAAATTAATAAAGTATTTTCCCTTTATTCGATTAAAATGTTACTCTTATTTTTTGTTTTTCCTAATTTTTTTAAATGGATTTTTTTTATGTTTTGTTTGCTATCTATTTTTCTTAATCAGTTCCTATTTTATTGTGTTTTTTAGTTTTGCTTTTGGTTTTTCATGACTTTATCACTTAAAACAATTTTTTTTTTGTTTTGAAAATGAGAGAGAGAGAGAGTTGGAAAACAAATAGCTTTGACCAAGTCATAACATAGCATATCAAACCTTAATCAAAAGCTAATAGTTATCACATAAATTTTTGACTTTGACCAAAGTCATAACACGAGTGTGTTTTTTTTAAAAAAATTAATTGAAGGCGTCTGATTTTGTCACGTGAGTCAGTGCGTCACTAGCAAGAGAGGATGATCCGATCAGCGTCGCGAAGAGAGGCATGTAAATAAGTAGAATCCACATCCTTCTATTTATTTATTTATTATTCATTTTGACCCTATATTATCTTTTCATTCCTGTTCGCCGTTCATTAAGTCTCATACCATAGGTTTTATCGTGTCACATATGACTACATTATAGGAAGTATATTTTTTAGCTGCTACATCAATCTTAAAATTATTCAAAATTTTTATATTGATATTCTCTAAAGGTTGATTTGGTAATGGGGTAGTTACATTTATAAATGATAGGAGAATAACTTATTCAGTTTGTTATAAAAAATAATCAAAGTAAAATTTGTTTGGAATTCAAAATGAAAATGATAAAATATTTTATTTTTATCCAAAGATTGAAATATATAAATAACGACAAAAATGATGAATTTTTTATCTTCTAAAACTGTGGTAACTTGTTCTTGAAATCTTAACCTATGTGTTCTTAAGACACTCATGTGCATGAGATCCAACTTCAATGATCTTCAGCTTTTAGAATTCTAGCCTTCTTGATTGAATTCCATGAAGTGGCCATTGATTTGGGGGTGTTTCATTTGACAACACATTGTATATATTTATTGTTGGGATTTTTAACAATTTTATTTGTGTGAAATAAATAATAATAATAGCGGAATAAATTATACGAAGCCCAAATCAATCACCGGCGCAATCAGAAAAATATAAAAGCAAGCAAACCACAAAGAAACAACCAATTTAACGTGGTTCGGCGTAAGCCTACATCCACGGGGCACTCCAGCAACAATCCACTATATAAATAATAATGATAATAATGTTCTCTCAAGTTTTGCCCAAAACTTGAGGAATACAAGATGAAAGAGGGATACAGGGTTACCTCAATGAAACCCTAAATAAATCTTCCAAACAATATGGAGAACCCAACCTCGATGTAGATCGGAATACGTAGAGAAATATCTTAAGAAGGAACACCTTTTCTTCTCTCTCTCTTCTCTCTCTTCTCTCCCTTCACTGTTGTCGAACCCAATACGCCGCGGAGCCCCTTATTTTCTCGCTGCTGTTCTTTTGATTAAATGAAGAGGAAAACCTTATTTAATGGGTTGTGCACTGTTCACGTGAATAGTGCACGTGAACAGTGCACGTGAGCACACTCATGGGCTGGACCCAATAATGGGCCCAAACCCAACAATCTCCCCCTTCAGCCCAATGAGGGAGGAACCCGATCCGCGACTCCTCACCTGGAACCCGCACTGTCTGGCTTCTCGCAAGAACTCATCCTGTTCTTCATGAGACTGTGCATCTCGAAAACCTTTTGCCTCCCCCTCTTCAGTAAAAACGATATACTCAAAGGTGGGGTAACTCAATGATGGTATATGTTCTCTCGATGATATCTTCATCGGAATCTCTGTAGTCGCTGACTCTCTCGATGACCTCTTCATCGGAATTTCTATCTTTGACTCTCTCGATGACCTCTTCATCGGAATTTCTGTCTCTAACTCTCTCGATAACCTCTTTATCAGAATTTCTGACTCTTTCGATGACTTCTTCATCGGAATATCTGTCTCTGACTGATGACTCTGCTCCCCCTGCTCAAGAACTTCCTGTTCTGAATCTTCATCAACGTCAGGTATTCCTGGCACCTTATCAAAGTCTTCATTTCTCATCTTCTCCCCATCTGTAGCCGGCCGAATCGGAGAAGGAATCGGTGTCAAATCTGCAACACCACCAACTGATTTTGGAACCCCATCGAAATCTTCAATAGTCTGGCTTTCGTAGAAGACCACATCCCTGTGCCGAACAATCCTCTTCGTTGCTGGATCCCATAGCCTATAGCCGAATTCATTTCCATAACCAACGAAGATACATGAGACTGCTTCATCTAGCTTCTGTCTCTCCTCTTTGGGTACAAGCGCCATAGCTTTACATCCAAAGACCTTCAGATGCGAATACGAAACCTCAGTACTGGACCAAACCTTCTCTGGAATCTCCATATCCAAAGGAACTGATGGTGATCTGTTCATCAAATAGCAGGCAGTTGAAACAGCTTCACCCTAGAAGGTTTCAGGCAATTTAGCCTTCTTCAACATACATCTGACTTTCTCAACAATAGTGCGATTCATCTGTTCTGCGACACTATTGTGCTGTAGAGTACCAGACTCAGTCCTTTCGTGTCGAATCCCATGACGCGAGAAATAATCTCTGAACCTCCTCGAACTGTACTCTCCTCCATTAACAGTCCGCAGTGACTTCAATCGTTTTCCTGTCTCCCGTTCCACCATGGCATGAAAGTGTTGAAAGTGCTCAAACACCTGATCCTTTGTTCGTAACAAGTAAACCCACACTTTCCTGGATGCATCATCAACAAATGTAGCAAAATACCTATTGCCACCAAGAGATTCAACCTCAAACGGACCATAAACGTCAAAGTGAATCAAGTCCAAAACATTAGACTTCTTTTTCGAACATCTATCGAAAGAAACTCTATGATGCTTTTCAATCAAACAGTAATCACAAGAGCTAAGAGACGTACCATTGGTAAAGGGAATGTAAGACTTCTTTACCAGAACTTGTAGCTCCTTCTCATTCAAGTGACCAAGCCGCCTATGCCATAAATCCGGAGACGAATCTTCTTCAGCTACATTCATTCCATCCCTGCACACTTTTATCTTTGTCTTGTACGAAATACAGCATGCCTTTCCTCTAGCAACAACTAGCGAACCCTTGGTGAGCTTCCATTTTCCATTGCCGAAGTGACTTTCAAATCCTTGGCGATCCAAAACGATCCCAGAAAGCATATTGAGGCGCAAATCAGGAACATGACGAACATCTTTCAAAGTCAATGTGTGTCCGACATCAGTGTGTATACACACATCACCAATTCCTGCAATCTTTGAGTGACTAGTGTTTCCCATCTTCACAATGCCAAAGTCTCCTGCCCTATACGAAGTGAAGAAATCCATCTTAGGAGTCGCATGGTAGGACGCTCCCGTATCAACTATCCACTCAGGATTCTGATCTACAATATGCAGGCATTTTTCCTCTCCGAAAGAGAGCCACGAACTCATCCGTATATGCAGTTGCCACGATGTTCTTGTCGTCATCTTTCTTCCTCTGATAATTTTCTTCATTCTGTTAATTTTCTTCCTCTGATAACAACTAGCGAACCCTTGGTGAGCTTTCTTCATCCGTATATGCAGTTGCCACGATGTTCTTGTCGTCATCTTTCTTCCTCTGATAATTTTCTTCATTCTGATAATTTTCTTCCTCTGATAACAACTAGCGAACCCTTGGTGAGCTTCCATTTTCCATTGCCGAAGTGACTTTCAAATCCTTGGCGATCCAAAACGATCCCAGAAAGCATATTGAGGCGCAAATCAGGAACATGACGAACATCTTTCAAAGTCAATGTGTGTCCGACATCAGTGTGTATACACACATCACCAATTCCTGCAATCTTTGAGTGACTAGTGTTTCCCATCTTCACAATGCCAAAGTCTCCTGCCCTATACGAAGTGAAGAAATCCATCTTAGGAGTCGCATGGTAGGACGCTCCCGTATCAACTATCCACTCAGGATTCTGATCTACAATATGCAGGCATTTTTCCTCTCCGAAAGAGAGCCACGAACTCATCCGTATATGCAGTTGCCACGATGTTCTTGTCGTCATCTTTCTTCCTCTGATAATTTTCTTCATTCTGTTCTCTTTTCCAAATTCGGCATTTCCTCTTGAAGTGACCGGCTTTACCGCAATGGTAGCACGCTTTGTCTTCTGACCTTGATTTGCTTCTGTATCTGCCATGACTTTCTTGTTCTCGACCATTGCTCCTCCCCCTGTTCTCTGTGACAAGTGCTTGTGTATCATCTGTATCCGCTGATTTTCTTCTTGTTTCTTCATTCAACAAGCAGTTTGTAACTGTACTCATAGACAACACGCCATCTGGAGCAGAATTACTCAATGTGACGACTAACGTCTCCCAACTATCTGGCAAAGATCCCAAAAGCAGTAGTGCCTGTAACTCATCATCCAAAGTCATCTTCATATTAGTCAACTGATTCACCAAACTCTGAAACTCATTTATATGCTCTGTAACAATGTCACCTTTGAATTTTAAATTCACGAGTTTCCTGATTAAAAATGCTTTATTCCCCGCAGTCTTTTTGTCATACAAAGACTGAAGCGTTTTCCATAAAGAGTGTGCGTTCGTCTCATTCGCAATATGATGGAATATGCTGGGATCAATCCATTGCCGAATATTAGCAACACATTTTCTATTCAACTTGGTCCAGTCTTCTTTTGTCATTTTTTCTGGTTTGCTTTTATCTCCTTTAATTGGTTCAAATAAATCCTTACAGTAAAGGATGTCTTCCATCTTGGGCTTCCACATCAACCAATTGGAACTATTCAAATCAATCATCTTGCCGATGGAATTTTCCATAACTATCTCACACAAATAAATTCAACCTTGCTCTGATACCACTTGTTGAGATTTTTAACAATTTTATTTGTGTGAAATAAATAATAATAATAGCGGAATAAATTATACGAAGCCCAAATCAATCACCGGCGCAATCAGAAAAATATAAAAGCAAGCAAACCACAAAGAAACACCCAATTTAACGTGGTTCGGCGTAAGCCTACATCCACGGGGCACTCCAGCAACAATCCACTATATCAAATAATAATGATAATAATGTTCTCTCAAATTTTGCCCAAAACTTGAGGAATACAAGATGAAAGAGGGATACATGGTTACCTCAATGAAACCCGAAATAAATCTTTCAAACAATATGGAGAACCCAACCTCGATGTAGATCGGAATACGTAGAGAAATATCTTAAGAAGGAACACCTTTTCTTATCTCTCTCTTCTCTCTCTTCTCTCCCTTCACTGTTGCCGAACCCAACTCGCCGCGGAACCCCTTATTTTCTCGCTGCTGTTCTTCTGATTAAATGAAGAGGAAAACCTTATTTAATGGGTTGTGCACTGTTCACGTGAATAGTGCACGTGAACAGTGCACGTGAGCACACTCATGGGCTGGACCCAATAATGGGCCCAAACCCAACATTTATGTAAGCATTACAGATGGTTCTTCGGTTCTGTGGTCGTTGCCTGTGAACTGTACGGAGTTTGTGCTTCATTAAAGAAAAAGACTGAAATAATTTGAGGTCATTGATCCAAAGATAGTGATTGTTTATCATCACAATGTTTCCTTATGTGACTGCAACTTATAGATTGGTTTAACATTTTCCATAGAGAAGAAGACAATCTTGAATTCTTTTGTCTCCCTCGTCACATGGCTTTTTGGCTATGTTTCTTCTTTTGTTTTTTTGTTTACACTTGATATTATTCCTTCCCATGGAGATGGCAGCTGGCAGGGTTTATGATTTTTGTTCAACAATGATTGGACAATCCTTTTCGAACGGAATAAGCCATGTTATGCAAGCGAGAATTCCAAATTGACTGGAGGAATTGGGGCACCGATAGATCCACTACCCAACTTAATTTTCCCACTATCCTAAATTACGAAAATGCTATTTTTTATTTTTTATTTTGGTCACCCTTTCCCACTACCCAGTTCGACAGCGTCCAGTCGAAGTGTTCTTCACCGGGACAACAGAGGTCTGTCGAACTGTCTGAATAAGTATCGACAGAGGCCTAGTCGAAGTGTGTTTCACTAGGACGACAGAGATCCGTCGATCTGTCTGAGCAAATGTCGACATGGATGTGTCGAACCCTTCAAAACAACAACTTTCTTCTAAGAATCAAACACTTATACAATCATTTAAGTTCTTATGAAAAACAAAATGTCATTTAAGTTATTTAAGTCTTTTTGAAAATCATTCACATATATATTTATTTAAGTCTAAAAAATAAAAATATCAAACAAAGAGTTATTTGAACCAAATAAACAGTAGGCATTTCATATTAAAAAAAAAATTATTTTCTTTTATAAACAAATGGAGTCTATTTAGAAAAGACTCCACTTGTTTAGAAAAGAAAATAATGTTTTTTGTCTATAAGAAATGTTTACTGTTTATTTGATCCAAATAACTATTTGTTTGATATTTTTGTTTCTTATACTTAAATATATATATATATATATATGATTTTCAAAAAGACTTAAATAACTTAAATAACATTTTTTGTTTTTCATAAGGACTTAAATGATTGTATAAGTAATTGATTCTTAGAAAAAAAGGTGTTGTTTTGAAGGGTTCGACACATCCGTGTTGACACTTGCTCAGACAGATCGACAGATCTCTGTCGTCCTAATGAAACACACTTCGACTGGGCCTCCGTCGACACTTATTCAGACAGTTCGACAGACCTCTGTCGTCCCGGTGAAGAACACTTCGACTGGACGCTGTCGAACTGGGTAGTGGAAAAAGGTGACAAAAAAAAAATAAAAAAATAATGACATTTTCGTAATTTAGGATAGTGGGAAATGATAACTTAGGTAGTGGGAATAGCTTTGCCCGAGGAATTGAAGGTGGAAGCGATCCTGGCTTTTCCATTCCGATTTCCTTGAAACGCTGGCTGACAAGATTTCTTAATTGAATACTATTACACGAGAAGTCCGAGAGACATTCCATGTATTTTGATGGACATCTATCGATTTATATACTTTTTAGGGGTGGAATATAAACAGGGAATAGGAAGGAATACATGAGAATAGCAAAAGAAATTGTTTATTTTGATATAATAAATTTTGATAGTTATATTTAGATAAACTAGGATAAGATATGATAACTGTTATAAAAAATTAGTGAAATTGCTTATCAGATATTGCTTATGTCAATGGATAAAAATATCATTCTTTGCCATTTAATTTTTTTTATCTCACTAAATTACACACGTTCCAAAAAAAGTCACATCTATTATATCACATACACATCTCTTATATTTATTCTCAAACACAAACAATTTTTGCTGGTGTATAGTTGTCTTTTAAAAAGTCATAAACTTTTATTCATCTCTTATTCATCGCTTATTCTCACATTATCCAAGTGAATAAAAAAAAGTCACTTTTATGTTTTTCGATTAGAATAACAGAAAAGACAGCCAATTAAAAACTTTGTTTATTCAACATGAATTATTGTCTATTTCTGAATGACTATCATGAGCAAATAACTCTATGTCACACCCGAAACGGTGTTATATATCAAATGTATATATCTTGTAATAATTTTTTATGTTTTGAATGGAATTGGTCCTTTCAGTACATCATGAAGTTATATAAATTTTTCATAAAAACATATACCTCATTAAAGACTCTCAGAGCATTATTCTTTTTAATTTTCATTACATGCATATAAATAAATTAAAAAAAATTCCTAACCCTGTATATTGCAATCTTGAACCTTCCTAATTATGAACTTCTGATTGGATTTGCGCGAAGAGTATTTAATTTTATCTTTCACAAATAAAATTTCAAAAAAAAAAAAAAACTCTCTTTTTCATATACCCAAAGTTCTCAAATAAAAAAATTTATTACACATCGAGTCTTCCAGTAAAGTATTAACTAATGTAACACCCACACTAATTATCACATTAAAAAAAGGGCAATGCTTATAATACATCATCCCCTCCCCTCCATGTGATGGGCAAAGGACGGGTTTGGATGAAAGGTTCAACCATTCCGATTTTTAGAATCCATTCCCTCTAAAAAAAAATAAATATTTTCTTTGAAAGTTTGAGGCACTAGAATTTGCATAGAAAACACATTATATCCGCGTTTGATTTTTCCACCGCTGAATTTGTCATACGTGAATCCCAACTAATTAAGTTGATGACAAATACATGATTGCAATTCTAATCTTGAAATCCTACTAAACAAACCCTCCATGGTTGCATCAATCGCATCATCAAACCTCTCCAGCTCCGCATTTAAACAAACCCTCCACTGCTCCACATTTACATCTTGTATACTTTTAACATAATAAAAGAATATTGGAAGAAAAAAACCGCATATATAAACGGACGGATTTAACTCTACTTAAGGGTTTTTATATGCTAAAAATTACTTTAAAAAGAGATTAAAAAATATTTAGAATTAATTTTTAAAAAAGAAAATGTTATTTCACACTTACAATGGACATGCCCACCAAATGTCCATGTATACTCAATGGAAAATGTTAGACTCAGCTACATTCACCAATCAAAACTCAGTCCTCACATGTTTTCATTTTTTTTAAACAGTAAAAATCATCTAATGTGGTATATGCTTTGATAAAAAAACGCATATCGTTCTATTTCGAGTTGAATAAACTCATTTTTAGTAAATGTAAGAAAATATTTAATGTGGTATATATAACATCTAACGAGGTATATACTTAACTGAATTTCTAACGTGATATATAAGACTGCGTTTTGGCCAAAAAAAATTTGAGTGTAATAGCCAATGGCGGAGCCAGGATTTTTATAAAGGGGGGGAGGCTAATGTGACTTATATAAATATTTTTTAAAATTATATCATTATGTTTTTTATTTCAATAGCATAGATTAAAAATATGTATAAAATGAAATACAAACATTTATATAAAACATATCACTGAATAATTATAAAAAATAATTATCATATTTTAAAACTATATGTCATATTTCATGTTGATAATTCATAAAAAAAAATGTTAAAACATAAATCTACCAAGCAATACATATCTTTAAATTTGACTTCGACGAGGTTTCATATTCTAAAAATGTTGAATGATTTGATTATTTTAGATATTTACACAAATATTTTAAACATTAAATAAATTAGTAACAATGATAATAAGGTAAAAGGAAAAAATTATATATATTCAAAGTATTGATGGAAGAGATGAGAGATATGTTGGAATTATGTGACCAAATATACATAATTAACAATGTGTGTAACCGGCCCATATTATTGCATCCGTTTGAAGGTTACATACATGTTTAATATGATATGTGCATGAATGGAATTTATATGTAAGAGTTACAAAATGGAGCATTAAATCTGAAACGTTTAGTATTCATAGCCCACCTTGTTTAATGATTTTAATTAGAGGAGTTACACTTCTTCTCATTGCTTATATATACCTTTCTTAGTCACCATGTGAACATATAGATCCAGTGAGTTCATTTCTCTCCCTCTCAGCTAGCTTAACATGGGGTGTTTATTATTCATAGAATGAGAGCTATGTCATCTACTCAATGTCTATTTTCCTTGATCCGGGTGTCTTGAAAGGATCGTAGTCTGTTCATCGTGGTTCTTCCGTAGCTCGCACCCCGGAAGAACAAAACCTATTGTGGTCGTATCTCTCAGTGGTAGGAGTCATTCAACCCTGTGCGTGAGGTGGCCTTATTCACCGAGGATAGAGTGTCTTCACTCGCTTCCACATTCCGGATACATTTTTCTAATCCCAATCTCATTTTATTTAATGCTTTTATTATATATGTTAGAGTATGCATTATTTAATATATATTTTATGTTTATATTCTTGATGTTTTAATTATAAGAATTTGTGTTTAGCCTAATTTTTGTTTGTCACGCACAACAATCTCGGTGAATAAGTTAATGCAAATTCTTATATTTGAAATTAATATATGCTAGATTTAAATGGATTACATGAGTTAATCTTTATTAGAGATAACAGGGAAAGCTTGGATATTCTAAATAGTATGCATGCAAATATTTGGGATAAATTGCATCCGCTGTGATTTCATTTTTCATGCATATGAAATAATTTTTCATGCAATTTTCATTTTTCATGCATATTTGGAATAACACATCCGTTGTGATGTATTAAATTATTCATGGTGTAATCATATTATTGCATGCATGTGATGCTTAATTATTGATAGCACAGTCGAGAAATAATTATTATAATGCTTAATTATTGTGCTCCAACGGCTAGTGGGAACCTTATTATTTTATGCATGAAATAATTAATGGGCATTTTATTATTTCATGCAATTAAACACGCGTTTGATTTATGAAATATTTAACTGATATCATAATTGCAGAAATTTTATTGAATGAGTATATTTGAACACATCAGTTATATGAGTTCCCCTTGTAATAATATCATACAGTGTCTCATAATTATTTGATAAATAAGGATGGGTGGCATTTGTTTCTGTTCTATGAAAAAAAATGTCATGCATGCATTTTCATATGGGGTCTCATTCTGCATGAGTATGAGTTGGGATTGCTGGCCATATCTTTCATGAGATAATATATGTCATGCAGTAAACATTTTATCTTTTCAAAAACCATGAACGATTCTATGCATGGGCAGCATGGCTGTCTTGTCATTTTAATTCTCCTTCCATGCATAATGTTGGGTAAATGTTGAAACGGTTGGAATAAATCCATATTGGTCAGTTTCATTTGTATGCAACGGTTACTATTCATGATCAATTTTATTGTGATTGATCCGTTGGAATTTATGTGTGTTGTGCCTATATATTCATGGTATATTTACATGCAACTGGTTATTAAATCATATGATTGATCATGGAATAAATTTTTTCTATTTATTCCGACGTGTTATTTGATGCTGAGTGATCATAATCATGGTAATTGATTTGTTTATTAATTAAGTTACCATATTTGACATTACATATATATGTGGGTTTGATTTATGAAAGATGTGTGTGTGTGTGAAACGTTTTGGGCGTCTGATTTTTGGGTTATGTTCTTGATTTGATGTTTAAACAAAGGTTAGATTATATATGATAGAACAAATCACACTATCTTTGTTGGAATTCTTTTCAAACAAAGGTTTTGAAATTATTGAATTTAAATATATTAATGAGTCCCTAATTTTGATTGTTTAAATAATAATGAGTGCATTATGTGATTTTCATATGACCATTATTATTTTTTGTCGTTTCCATTTTTGACAGTTACACAATTAAAGTCATTATTTCAATATGAATACGATAATTAACTTGATTAATGACTTACTATTTCTGTGATGAGTAGTGAGTGTTATAATTTCTGCTATGATATGGATTCTCATATACATGCTTGATAGTAGAAAATTAATGGTTCTTTTGTATAGAACATGTTTGATTAATTGAGCATGTTGTATTTGCATACACAGAAATTGTTATAAGCGCAATGTTTACTTTTAAATGTATTATTCATTGACAACTGAGATAACTCATCTTTCTTTTGTGACTCAATTTTTATTTGAGGTTTATTTATTGGAAGCAGTACTCCAGCGCCTTCTCAGTGACCACTATATTCAAAGATGGTGATTGAAATATTTTATGGGTTCTTCCGCATGAAGTTACTATTATTCTACTCTTATTCTGGAATGGAGCATAAAATGATAAATAATATGGGTGCCTTAATATTTGATCTTGTTGATAATCTTCTTCGGCCGTCCGCCGCAAGTGGCCTACATATTTTCTTCTATGGATATCACATTATGCTGATTATAAATGCATGGGAGCATATTATCTTATATCGAGACTTCAGATATTTAGATGCATATGCTTATTATCATATTGGGTCTTCTGATTTTATGATGCACGCGGCATGGATCGATATTATCTTGCTTCCATATTTTATTGAATATTATATTGAGGATTTCTAGAATGAGAAGATTATGTGGCATATGGTCTATTCGAGGTACGTGAATATAGACCAAAATTTTGATTATCTTAATCATTAGTGATTGTGTTTAATAATTTTATGGTAATCATGTTCATATAAATGTCTTTGTCAATTGCATACTTATAGTGAGATCATGTTAATGTGCATGTTATTATAATTAACATGTTTGTATGCTCATGTGATAATGATCAAGTTTTATTATTTGCATGCATATAAAATAAAATTGCATGTGATTTGTAGAAAATATTTTGCATGCATATATATCCCAAATTATTTTTTGAGTAGTCTCTAAATGTGGGGGTATTTTATGAAAATAAAAAATTACAATGGTAATTTACATACCCTAAAAATGTGGGGGGAGATATAAACCTCATTAATTAATTAATATATATATATATATATATATATATATATTGAGAGAAAGACTACAAAATATTGGGATAAGAAAATGAAAATGTCTAGACAATTATAAATAAAACTTGAGTTGATTCACCTTATACTTAAGGGTATATAACTCGAGTTTGTAATGTTGCAGAGAACTTCACTAAAGGACTTGCGAGATAACTCGTCCTTAATATTGAGACCGAGGGGGATGTGGGTTAAGCCATTAAAAAATTACCTGCAGTGGGCTCCCTACCATTGTGATTGGAGATCCCATGAAGATGGTTTTCAAGGGGTTAACGAAATTGTACGGGTAAATTTGTGAGTACTGTAGAGAAAAAATTCCTCTAACCCATCCCTGCAGTGGGCTCCCTACCATTGTGATTGGAGATCCCATGAAGATGGTTTTCAAGGGGTTAACGAAACTGTACGGGTAAATTTGTGAGTACTGTAGAGAAAAAATTCCTCTAACTCATCCCTATGGTAACAGTGCTAACTGTAGTTGAAGTAGGTTGAGCTAATGCTCTTAATGAGTTCGAGTCCTTTTTGGACAGGGTGTGGTCCATGCAGGAACTCTGGAAAACTCACCTATATGAGTGCACGGACGTGGGGCCGCATCCTTTGAGATTTGGGTTAAATCTCTAAGGCACTCAAGAAATGATACGAGCACATTGCCGTAACGTGCTACCCCGCAGAACATGACTCATATCCTGTACCATGTGTGTGATTAGTGAAACCGGGCTAAAGGGGTCGAATTCAAGGACTTGGTCTATTCAGGCTTCTCCGGGGATATGGTTTACACTAAGTGAAGGTTCAAACCTAGAAGGTACCTTCACCTATTACATGGTATAAGACGCCCAAAATTCTTTATTACTACCCAGATCAATTTGTTCTATCCAGATCATTCTATTTCATTCCTCATCTATTTCTATTTCGTGCTATAGGTGGTTTTATTATATATTTTTTGTCAGTGGGGGATTGTTGGAATTATGTGACCAAATATACATAATTAACAATGTGTGTAACCGGCCCATATTATTGCATCCGTTTGAAGGTTACATACATGTTTAATATGATATGTGCATGAATGGAATTTATATGTAAAAGTTACAAAATGGAGCATTAAATCTGAAACGTTTAGTATTCATAGCCCACCTTGTTTAATGATTTTAATTAGAGGAGTTACACTTCTTCCCATTGCTTATATATACCTTTCTTAGTCACCATGTGAACATATAGATCCAGTGAGTTCATTTCTCTCCCTCTCAGCTAGCTTAACATGGGGTGTTTATTATTCATAGAATGAGAGCTATGTCATCTACTCAATGTCTAGTTTCTTGATCGGGCGTCTGAAAGGATCGTAGTCTGTTCATCGTGGTTCTTCCGTAGCTCGCACCCCAGAAGAACAAAACCTATTGTGGTCGTATCTCTCATTGGTAGGAGTCATTCAACCCTGTGCGTGAGGGGGCCTTATTCACCGAGGACAGAGTGTCTTCACTCGCTTCCACATTCCGGATACATTTTTCTAATCCCAATCTCATTTTATTTCATGCTTTTATTATATATGTTAGAGTATGCATGATTTAATATATATTTTATGTTTATATTCTTGATGTGTTAATTATAAGAATTTGTGTTTAGCCTAATTTTGTTTGTCACGCAAAACAAGATATAGATTGTAAATTCTCAATTGTGAGACATTTAAAGTAAAATTATTTAGAGATGATATTGATATTAAAAATAGTTGAGATATAAAAAAATAAAAATAAAAAGATTCAAAAATTTATTTTTTTCAAGATGGATACCTAGGTGAAGACGCTGAGAAGTGGAATTCATGCCTCTATAGCTGTTTGTGAGATATGGATAAAAGGAGGCTTGTGGAAAAATGAAAAAGGAGAGTTAAAAATGACTTTTGTGTTATGTGGAGGGGGTGGGTTAATTAAAAGAAGAGGTGAGTGCACAGCATACACATAGATGATCTAGATGGATAATAGATGGTTGTTTTAATTTTATTTTATTTAGTTCTGAGTGGTTGTTGTTTAGGGAATTTCATATATAGTTGAGGGATATGATCTATGAACCCTAATCAAAATTAACTTATCACAAAAAATTAAAAGGACTTAGAAAAAAATTAAAATGACATATAAATAAATTTAAAAAATCCAGGGGGGCACATGCCTAGCACTCATACTGCAATATCTATCCAACGGATAGATATTTTAACAAATATATCTAACGTGATATATAAGACTGTGTTTTGGACTGAGAAAAAAATTGAGTGTAATAGCACTCATACTGCAATATATATCCAACGGATAGACATTTATCCTTAATTTTTATTTTTATTTTAACAAATATGAATAAATATAATTAATTGATGAATTTTTTTATCTTTTAAAATTAAGACAATTTGTCTTTGAAATCTTGATCATTAGTCAAACTAGTCTACATAGGGTGCGTTTGGTTGCGCGATCGTGCTGCGATTGCGATTAAAGGAAGCTGCGTTTGCAATCGTGCAACCAAACAGTTTTGTAATCGCAGTTTTAAATCCAGCGATTGCAAGTAAATAGTGCCCAAAAGCTGCGATTTTAAAAAGCTGAGAAAGTGAGCTTCCTGCATAATCAGGTTTGCAATCACAGATTCCTACAGAATCAGTTTTGCAATCGCGCAACCAAAGGCACCCATAGTATCTTAATCCCGTCCGTTCCGTGCCCCCTAAGAAAAAAAAGAAAAAAAAAGACCGCCCGAGTCATTGGGAGAGAGAGGAGTCGTCGCGTACGCCGCCATGGCCGCTCGTCTTTTGCAGAGGCGATTCTCTTCTCTCATTCCCCCAAATGGACCTCGAATCCCCGCCTTTAAAGGTGATTCCTTTTTTCATATGGATCGTTGGTTTCTGGGTTTCCAAAAAACCGAAAAGTCCAAACTTTGAATATCTTATGTTTTTTTTTTTTATAGATTGAATCTTGGATTACTTTGCTGTTTCTGCTGATTTTACCTTCCTTCAACTCATCTGCTTGTCAGTGGAAGAATCAATATATGTATATGCAAAAAAAAAAAATGGTTCAGTTACGTTTGGTCCTTTTCATTGTGCATGATGAAATCATACCTATAAATGCTTCTCTGCGAAATTTATTAATGCCATCTTGTGTATCTTACATGTGAATGTTTATGAGAGTTTGATTGAGCTACAAATGAGGAGAAATTTAACCTGATTCACTACTTTTTAACAATTCTATATATATTTTTTTTGGGGGTGGGGGAGACTCCCATGTTATATTAATAGAGAAACTCCAAAGATACAAGATGGAAAAGGGTTTCCAACAATACAATAAAAATAAAAGAAAAGGTGGAACAAAGAAGGCCAAAAATTTTCAAGTGATCAAAGATTAGAAAGCTTGTGAGCTAATTATCCACTCGAACGCCTCTCACACTGGTACAATGGATCTCCCAGTCTTTTTTAAAAGACAACCATTCTTATACGCTCTCCCAAGTCAAAAATGGCGGTTGCGAGTTAACCCAATGGATCAAGATACGGTGTGGGCTAGAATTTGGGACACCTTAGCAAGACACAAGCGCTTGAAATCTACCTTGTGTTGAGGTTTTTGTACTTTCTTCATCTTGGCTATGCATGGTTTTGAGGATATAGAAAGTGAAGGCTAACTTTGTCATTCTGTCGCTGATTTATGTTTTAGTAACGAGTGATAGCGCGCACTAAGAGAATGATGTGGTTTAGAAGAATGAGAAAGCTAGAATTTATGTTTTATTGGATGGTACAGATCAGCAGAAATTGACAATCCCTGCTATTAACTTTGCAAAACACTAGAAATTGCCATTGTTTAAAACTTCTTATCAGTCCAATCCAAATACTTTCACCTAAATCTGAGTTTTTTGGTTTTGGATTTCTCCCCTTTAGAATCCAATATATGAACTTCAATATAGACTAGTATAAGCATCATCATCATGCACGATGTCATCCTTCCTGAGAAAAAACTTTCATTTGCATATTTGCACCAGTCAGAATATTATGTCACCCCTCATATAAAAATATTTGATTACTGTATCTTTGTAAACTCTCAGTTTTTCTGTTGCCTAGGCCACCTGTTTCTGTACCCTTGGACATTGTTAATCAGAACTCAGTGTGACATCATATTCCCACAATAACATGGACATTACAACCTCTTGTCATCCTCCAGAAACCTGAACAACCTCCTGATAACCCTCCTTTCATCGCTAAGTTATATGGAATGTATTCTGTCCTGAACAACTGGCTGTAGTTTTGCTACACTTTCATATGATCTGCACATTCCATCTCCCAGTGTTTATCAACATTCGTCTTTGCTTGGCAACATCTGAACTCTAGTGCTTGCTTGCCCTGAGCCACAGGTCCACTTGTATAGTTGGGGGTTGTTAACTCACCTTCCCCTTGCCCATCAATGAAAAAAAATGTAAAATCATTGATCTTTAAAGAGAAATCACCCAAGTTATTCAACATCGAAGATCAACATTTTCTTCCTATGCAGTAGGCAAAACTATTATTTCCATGTCTAACAGGTCAAACAGCTTATATCTATTGGTTGTGCATGAGATAGGAGAGCTTCTTAACTACTGTGTAAGTTGAACTCGGGGGGATTTTTTCTTTCTTTCTTATTTAATTCTTCAGTATGCTAGTGATAACAGAGTTTGTCCAATTGCTGCCATCTTTTGAATTGTCACATAAAGTAGCTTATATATATAAATGCAACTAGATAGAACAGCCAGACTACCCTTCCTAAAGGTAGGCATATCCGTGCATGCTCCAGATCAAAGAAGCATGTTGTAAATGATCTGGTTAATATGATATTTGGAGTTAATTTGTCATGATAAAATTAAACCAATAGTCTGATATTAAATGAGGCTAGAAAGGACACAACTATTCAATTATGCCATAATTGGCTGGTTTTGTTTCTTTACTTCTGTTTCTTCTCCTCTGATACATGTTCTTCATATAAGCATCCTGCAGTATTTCCATTTTCACTCGTCTGATGAATTAATAAATCATACTGTTCATGTTATTATCCTCTGAACTATTTTGGTATTCACAGTGGATGCAGGGCTCTCATGGGCAATTAAAGACATTATTGGAGGAAGAGGGATGCAGACAGATGCAAACCCAGTTTCTGTGGTGAATGAAGATTCTGAAGACCATGAAAGTCGCTTAGAGAACTCAGAGCCTGCTTCAAACATGTCGAGAATGTCCAAATTGTTTGGCAATAATGCTAAAGTAAAATACGATGCCTCAAATTTAAGAAGTTCAGCCCGACATGACTTTGTCATGATCTTCACTTGCAAAGTCTGTGAGACAAGATCAATGAAGACCGCATGTCGAGAATCATATGAGAAGGGTGTGGTGGTTGCTCGCTGCGATGGGTGTAACAATCTCCATCTGATTGCGGATCGGCTAGGGTGGTTTGGAGAACCAGGGAGCGTGGAGGAATTTCTGGCTGCACGCAGGGAGGACGTGAAGAAAGGATCACTTGAAACTTTGAACCTAACTATGGAAGATTTGGCTGGGACGAAATCTTCATAATTTTCTGAGGGGAAATGTGATTATAACTTTTACTATCCCTTGAAGCAGAACAAAGGGCAGTAGTGAATGAGTGAAAAAAAAATATCTGGAAGTGATTTTGATGTAGGGTATACAAGGTAACGTAAGGGTTTGCCTGCTGGAAATGTTTATTCTCAAGGTGTGGGTGGCATTCAGCTTTCTATAATTTAGCAAATATTTCAATATTGAATTCTGCATTATTATATCCCACAACATTCGCGCATGCCTATAAGAAAATTTTAAATTGGGCACGTATCCGTTAGGTCATTCAGGTTAAAGAAATGTAATACTACTATATTCATTCAATCAATTAGAATATATGCTTTGTTATATATATATATATATATATATATATATATATATATATACACACCTGAGTGATAACGTGCGACGGGTCCGCACGGTGCGGATCCGACGTGCGTCGTTCGATCGCGGGTCTATCGCATCCAACGGTCGATGTAAATCGCGGGTCTATCGCATCCAACGGTCGATGTAAATCGCACCTGACCGTCTAATGCGATAGACCCGTGATCGACGGCCTGTGATCGACGCCGCACGCGACCGCACGCCGCACCTAATCACTCCTATATATATATATATATATATATATATATATATATATATATATATATATATATATATATATTAGACAAGTATATATATATTTTAAATAAATTTAAAATATGTTAGGGACAAAAAGGTGACTGTAAAAGTTAACTCTGATATTTTAATTTTGGAACAAAGAGAGCAAAGGCCCTTACAATAACAAAGGCCTCCAATATATACAACCACTACCATAGAAAAACCACTAACCAACAACACATCAATTCAACTGCTGCACTAAACTGTCATTGTTGATGGTCGATAGTCTTATAAATTTTGGTCATTGTTGCTTTTTCTGGTGTAAAGGAAAAATTGCATTTCTAGTCCCCCCCCACTTGGGCAGCTTTAACTTATGGAGGATATAAATCCTATGGGGGCACAAAGGTTTTCACAATTTTAGGTTACTGAATATCATCCCATACTATCCCTACACACACTATAGAATACACACGATGGGAATAAAAAAAATAGCTATTTGATGTTTCCCAGCATATCAACATAAACTCAAAACTCAACACATCAATATATTAACACATTTAACAAAGATATTTAAGCATAAAATTAAAATCCAATCACCACCCTATTTTCATGCTTCTTCATGTGGAATGCACTTTACATTTTAAAAGTCAACAAGAGAACCAGTTACACCCAACATCACTTCCCTAGCTCCATTACTAACTGAAAAAAAATATTACTTTCAGACAATGTACGCATAGTCTACTAAAATTTGTGTGCCCCTTGTATTTTGACATGGGTATACATGATTTCATGTAAGCTAACAAACTTGCATGTATATTACAAATCAGCAATATATTGGATCCTTCGGCTCCACGTAGAACCCAACAGTCTAAACCTGTTACGTACAGTAGTAAGTTTTGTGATCATGTGGTCCTGAACTATGTAAAGCTTCGCTTGGATGCAATCCGTCTGCTCCGGCTGATGCCGCTGTCACAGTTAGTCGAAGGGAGGGGAGTAGTAGTGACAAGCAATGGGAGCTTTGACTTCCTTTCTCGAGGATATGGGTAAGTAATCGCCAGCTCTCGTATACGTCGCACAGCTGCCGGTGGGATGGGAAGATTCATATGCTTCTGCTTTCCCTCGACCTGCAAAAGCTGCCCACCGTCAGTTTAAAGACACACTAACTGGTAGATGGTAACAATCAGTTTGTCTAACGCAACCAACCCAAACCGTTGAACTAACAAACCAGGATAGCATGTAACCCCCTGCAGCTAACAGTAATGAATTAACGGGAGTAAAACAACTCCATAGCCAAAACCCAAAAAAAAAGGCACAAGTGAGTTTCCTTTCTTCAGGGGTTAAAATGAAAATAATGTGAAGCAGAATGAATCATAAATAACATCACCACCCACTCAGCACAATTTTCCTCTCTATTTACGTAAAGGCTATAAAATTTGTTCATCAAAATATCACAGTTGAAAAAATAACAAAATCTAACCACTTTCTTGCCCGTCATGTAAGCACCACTAGCTCTCAAAAGGTTTCGCCATTTATCCTGCAAAGAAAACAATAACTTTTAATTTCAATAGCAAAGTATTCCAGCAAAACAACAGTGGTGCACCTTAAGTAAACAGACACCCTTAGTAATGGGTACAATAGAACCTTGAGATCCACAGAAGTACGGTGAGCAGATGTTGAAAACATGAGCCTTTTTATGTCAGTCCATCTTCCAACTCCATAACGAGAAACACCTTCAATCAGTTTCATAACCTCTGAAAGATTCCACAGCCTATGGTTCTTTCTGTGAACTGAAACCTTTTTGCGTTTAGTTGAAACTGCAGAGTCATCAGACATATCTTCTTCTGACTCAGAATCTGAACCACAAATCCTTTTAGGATAAACGGAGAGTGGCCTTTGGTCCTTCAAATCACTAGAGTCATTTTCCTAAACAGAAATTTTAATCAAAATGGTAATACGAGAAATTCATCAACACATTAAATCATTTGCAAGCAACCAACATTACCAACCTAGCAGATTTCCATCTTAAAACAAGAATATCCAAACACTACATGATTGCAGAGATAACACATCAACAATCAAGAAATTGAGAAAGATATATTGACTCTTTTACATAGCAGGGAAAACTTACTGTGAAAATTTTAAAACTTTTCCTCCGCCGCCCTCTTTGTGGTCTCACACGAAATGGTTCCTGTTCACCAGAAACCCCAACAGAGCCCTTTGCACAGACAAACTGAGCTGATCCAAAACCTTTCCATTGATACTGGTTGTGCACTCCAATACGAAATAATTTGTTCCTCGAGTTCGCACTTGAAGTTCCCAACCTTCCATCACATGTTCTAGAATTCACATCCCATGACTCTTCAATATACCTTCGAGTAGGCTTACGTGATCGCTTTCTCGGGGTAAATGTGTTTTCTGTATTTCTCCCATTCAAGAGTTCAAATCCAATTTTCTCAACTTCGAATATAGAATTTTCCAATACATCTGTGCCAGGATGCGTTCCCTTCCCACCAATTCCACCAAATAATTGAGTGTTTTCATCAGATATATTTGTGGGAGGGGAGTATGCTCTCTCAAATGAATGGTTGCAAGACGATGCAAACATGTCCACATCATTCTCAATTGAAGAAAACCCACTTTCCAGAAGGCTAGAAGATTTACCTAACCCTGCAAGGTTCTTAAGACCAGAATATATGTGTCTCTTAAGCCACTGTTTGTCCTTAACAGATGTTTCTCGTCCAAACGTGCTCTTGAAAGAATCATGAAGTTCTCGAATGCTCATATTGTCAAGAAACAAAGCACTCTGGTCTGATGTAGAAGAAGGCAATTGGGTGATAGCATTTGACAAGTCTGATATGTCCTCCACCTCTGCATTGCTCTCCCTCTCACTAAAATTTAGGGAGTGAAATTCAGAACCTATGTTTCCCAATACACTTTGTGAACTATAATTCAATTGAGAATCCTTTTCCACGTGTCCAGCATCTGTAATGAAACCCAGTCATCAACTGCAAGGCAGAATAAAATCCTGACTAATTTATCTATATCTACAAACAAACAAAAAAATGCAAAGGCATACCCAGGAGATAATCAACACAGTCACCAGAGATATCACTTGTTATGTGAAGATTGCTTTCATCGTGAATTTCTTGCAACATGCTATCAAGAAACTGCATGTAAAACCACCACATCAACATATACAAAATCAAAATCTAAAAATAATAAATTCATATATTTCTATCATGAAGCGACCAAGCAAAAATGAGAATGCAGCCTTTTCATATCAAGAAGACAGGCCAGATTCAAATACCAAAGAGGAGTTTCAAAATCAACAGTCCAATTTTTTCAGTTTTTGGTCTGCTTTTATAACAATTCAACCGCAGAGTTTTGATCTTGTTAGGATTCCTGAGTTAATATCTTCGAAGGTGTAGATTGATCCTAAGTTAATAGCCAAGCAAGAAAAAACAAATTAAGTTAATAATGGTAAATAAGAACTGTTTATAGACGTTATAAATCTATAAAATTTCAACTAAGTTTGGTGATGTAAAACATAGATTGTCTTGGTTGGTAAAAAAATTCAGGGTGCACAACATCATAACTTCCAAGGTCACCCATGATCTACCTTAGTACTACTCTCCCCAAGCACATAACTTAGACTTGTGATAGGATCCGGTGATTTAGAGCTAGTATGAGCACATTAGAGTTTGTCTGATCGCAGTTGTTTACTTGGAAGTAGATTTCACCATATCTTGGGAGTGTCTAATTTGTTTTATTATTTATTGACAAAGATTGCACATTGCACCCATGAGCAACAGCACAAACATGACTATGCAAGGCATTATTTGACTACTAGAGTCCTTGTATAACCCTCTTGCAACAGATATATGCATTAAACAGATAGTGAACACCAAAGCATACAGTTGTCAATAATCTTTCAAACCAGAACAATGTCACATGTACCAATTGGCAAAACCACTTAAAGGAAACTGAGACATCACTCCAGCATAAATTTCCCATGCCATAAATAACCATAGAAATGATATACAGTGGTAATTCATATTTTTGGAACGCAAATGGAAATTGAAAATGACAAGAATTAAAATTTCTTTTGTGCTTACCGAACAAAAAAAAGGGCATTGTTACACTCGTCCTTTTCACATTCCAAAATAAGTCTTATATGAATCATTAGAAATCTAGTGAAGCATATGCATCATTAGATAAGGTATACACATCGCTAAAACATGTGCTAAAAATGGGTTCATTCAATTCGAAATGGAGCGATATACACTTTTCATCAAAGCATATACATTGTTAAACAATGATATTTACTATTTAAAAAAAGAAAATTAATATGTGTGGTCAGCGTTTTAGATTGTAAAAATGACCGAGTCTAACATTTTCCAAAAAAGATTGTTGAATGAACATGGAATCAGAATAAGCTCATACAGTTCTGAAAAAACAAAAGTAACAGTGCAGAGAGCATCCCATAATTTATAGAGAACATTTCCATCAATTATAACAAGTCGGAAAAAAATCTTAGTGTGGTTCTCAATATACACAAGTGACAAAGCAATATCATTCCTAAACAATAATAAATTGGAGATGTAAAACTAGAAATTGACAGTTCATATATTTTCTATAAGCTAATTTCTGAACTCCTGGAATAATCAAGGCAAGCTAAACTTCAATCTCTCATCGCAGCACTAGATGGAAGTTTGGAAACATCCATTGTAATCATAACACTACGAGTATAGTAAAACAGTGAGGAAACTAACTTCATTTGACTCATATTTCACATCCTGTGTAACGTTGGAATCCATCAAGCCTGCAAAACACAACACTATAGATAGGCAACAGCATTCAAACTATGTATAACAACAGCATGAATTTGAGCATGCAAATATAAATCCAATATAACAACTTCAAAAGTAAAGAATTTACAGTTAAAAGATATTCTGAGGACACAAATTAAAGAGAAACAAATATAGTTCACCATTTCTATCTAAGAATTCAGCCATAGAAAGATCGAGGAATAAAGCAGAGGATAGCAAAAATAATATCATATTTGAAGTATGCCTGGCAGAGTACTACAGATACCTTGACTGAGTAGATATCAAAAATGATTGAATAAATTCTAATGCACAGATAAAAGGGGCATAGACTGATACCAGCTATGAATGATCTCACACAAAGTTCACCCGTCTAACAGCACACTGGATTGACTTGAAAATATGGTAACATCCACATAGAAGATGAGACATCTTCCAAAAGAGAAAAAAAGAAAAACAAGGCAAATAGCCCTATATAAAAATAAAAACAGCAAGCTAACTAATTCACAGATAAGTAACCACCCCATTCCAAACACAATGAGGAAGCCCCAACATTATTATACAGTCCCCGCCTTACAACGACCTAGATCCCACTGCAATCCTTCCCAACAAACTAAACTTTTGCTCGAAAATCATTTCAATCCTTGCCATCCAATGATCCAAATGCAGCAAACCAATAATGATTATCAAATACGGGATCCTAGAAAATACTTAAAATCTGGAGAGGGATAGAAATTTATGAGGAAGATTAGACTAATTCTAAAATAAAAATGCATTGCCATGTTTCATCTTCCTTAGTTTCTCTCATTTAAAGACACAACTGCGTTTTCTGGCAAGCATATAAAAAATAAGCCCTCCAAGAGATCACAAGAAAAGGGTGAAAGCAAGTAAAACCAGTGGCGGAGCTAGAATTATACTTAGTGGGGGCAAACATAGATAATCTAAAATTTTTCATTAAGCAACAATAATTAAATTATACATCTTTTCAAAGTATTATTTTTAAATTGATTTAAATTGACATACAAGAAATTTAAAAATCTGTTTTTAAAAGATTCAAACAAAAAAAAATGATGTTAATTGTCTCTTTTAAATCTATTCAGAAAAATTTTATATATATGTGTGTGTGTGTGTGTGTGTGTGTTTTAATTTTCAATTATAGTTCAACATAACATAGAAAAAAAGTGAAAGTTAACCAAATAGATAGACAATACTATTTTATACCCAAATATTTATCCATCAACCAATCAAGAGTTACAAAAACAGAAAATGAAAGGGTGTTGTTACATGCATACGGTCTTTTATACAATCCCAAATGCAGTCTCATATACTTCGTTAGCTATCTAGTGAAGTATATACCTTTTTAGACAAGGTATATGCCTTGTTAAAACTTTTCTTACACTTACTAAAAATGCATTCATTCAACTCAAAATGGAACAATATACACTTTTCATCAAAACATATACCTTATTAAACGATGTTTTTTTTTTTTAAATGTAACAATTTCCAAAATGTAATAATAATGTACTACAGTGATATATATAAACATAAATAATTTAATTCATAGTCAAACTACCTAATATACATGCACATATCATAACCAATTAAAATTTATTAATATTATACCAACTTACAACACATGATAATTAAATTAAAAAACATACATATGATATGTAATGTTTTTTCACAAAACCGAGTGGGGGCAGCTGCCCCCACTCGGCCCCACGTGGCTCCGCCAGTGAGTAGAACTTTCTTTGGATTTCTTTGGATTTATCACTCCTGCTTCTCCCTTTTTCCGTTCTGAATTGAACATAACAATTCTTATTTCATACTCTGTTACCTCTTAAGCATGTATCAGTGTATGATATGCCCTCATAAACAACATAATGACCTTCCATTTCAATATTAAGATCGTCGGATTCACTCCAATCAAAATGCTCAAATAAATGTCAATGATCCCATCTGCTGAAAGATGCATTAAGTACAACCTTGACATCTAATCTTGTGTATCTGATTGGAGAATCAGGCTAAATCCAAAAACAGTGGAACAAATTTGAAAGCAAGGAGACTGCTCACAGCGTCCTACCTATTTATTCTAGTTCCACATGCATTTTGCATAGATAAAGTGATTAAATATAGCATAATTTTTCTTCAGTACAGACTCATGAGAAAGTTATGAAAAAATAAAATAAAATAAATCTTTACCCACTAGCGATAGTGACACAATACCGGCTTGGTAAGCGTATAGTAAAAGAACCATAAGCTCTATTCCTTGGTGGTTGTGGGTGTTCTTTTTTAAAGGTATCTCCAAAATTTGATGAGTTAACCTCAATTCTTTAAAACAGAGAATGATACATTACTACCATAGCACTCAGCATTCCTTGCAACAGTTCATAAGAAAACATCAGATAACAGAAACCACTACAGCATTTAGAGAAAGGGAATTATTCATCTTATATTATAAATGTCATAATCAAAATTCTGTTCCTTAAGAAATTGTCCTATATCATTTTTTTGGTTGGTAATTGTGATACATCTTCCTATTTATATAAAAGTATATTTCTCGATGCTAAAATGTTTCCCAGACTTTCTACGTTATCATGCTATAGTATATAGCCATCATGGAATTGAATTCTAGTGAGAAAGAGCATTCATGCAGATAAATATTCCGAAGCATTAACAATTGCAAATTTGAAGGTCCCATGATCAGATACACTAAAAAGATCAAATAGCTCCATGAGAGTACATATTCAGCTGGCAAGAGAGAGAGAAACAAATTGCGGTTGACAGAAGAAAAGAAAGCGGTAAAGGACTACTGAAAAGAAAACAATGATAAGGACCACTACCGCAGCCTGTATTTGTTTGATAATAATCAGCCGAGCCAGGAAAATCTTCGACTTCCATACATCTGTCAAAGTGTCCTGAATCCAAGTATAAGTCATCAAAACCTTTCCCATTTTGTGGCTCAACTAGTAAATTTTCAACCTCTATTACTTCATCCTCTGGGGCCACAAAGAAAGACCCATGTCCTTCAACCTACAAAATTGCATAGCACGAACAGATTACGATATGACCTCCTCTCAATAAATATCAGCATGGATCACATATAAGTCAAGCACAATTACAATAAGCAAGTTTGACAAGACACTATGTTCTGATGGGGATTCATGCATAGCAAAAGAAAACTGTGAAAAATATACTGACCAAATTACAGCACAATAATAAACTCCCCAAAGACAACTTCATGAAAATTGATGATAATAATATCTAGTCAATCATTAAAAAAAAATGCTTGAATAACACTTTTATCACAATCACAGTTGAGAAAACCAAAAGACTGACCATGGAAATAAGCACTTGAACCAAATAATACCCCTGCATTCTAAGAGGTGAGAGCGAAAATCACATGTGCCTTATCTTTCTTACTTTATTTTATATTACGATTTTCAGGAAAAAATTTGTGAAACATCTAAAATTTTTTGTGATGCTATTCTTTTACATCGATTTTCGCATCCTAGGATGCCATTAAATATTTTAAATAGAAGAACATTATTATGAAGAGTATCATCTCTAATCATCAAATGTGAACAGATGGATTTGAATTGTGACCAGTGGTGATTATGGAATTATTTGATTCATAATACCTTTTAATTTATGTATGCTGGACCTATTTATTAATTTATCGTATTTGTAGTAATTTGTGTGTTATTATGATTGTTTGTATCATGTTAATGGCTATGTTTGGTTAATTAAGTGTATTGTATTGTATTGTTTGTATATAGTGTGCTCCAGCCTTAAATTGCTTGAAGTGTATAGTACAGGATAGCCATTAAAACCATGAAAGGGATCCACATTAATATTGAATTCATAATTTAAACCCTTATATCAAAGCATCCACCATGCATGAACTAACATAAGAAAATCACATTCATTTGATAATCTTATATGAAAATCTAATAAAGTATTGGTCAGCTAAATAATCATTTTTTACAATTTTCTATTTGAATAAAAAAAGATACACACCAGATCAATGAATTTCTTATATGAAACCAAAAGATAAATAAAGGTCGTTTTTACCATTTTAATTGCAAAATTGACCATCACAATGGTCCCATTTCAGAGTCAAATGACAAACCAATAGCAATGGGATACCGAGGTGGTGTTTGAAAAGCTAAAACTTTAGCACTTATCACTCAAATTAATTCTTCAAGGGAACTAGGCTTGTTTACTATATCAAAATTTAATGAGGCCTATAAATTAAGAACTTCCTAAATTTGTTTTAAGCTTTATAAACAATTAAAAAAACACTTATGACAGGAGTAATATGATTGCCCAATATAAACAAAAAGTTTCTACACTATGTAATTTTTTGATATGACGAGAACATCCCTCACATGAGAGAAATTATACATTTTATCATGGTCACCACTATCAAATACAAAGTGACAACTTGAACTCATATCACTGCAGACCTGTTATCATTTCTGTGAATTTACCAAAAGCACTTCAGTTCATAATTTTAAGCAATATATAAATCCGCATCCTTTAACAACAAAACTTCACACAAAAAAATTATTGAAGAATCCCTGTTCATGTCATAAACTTTACTCTAGAAAATGTTGGAAATAATCTGACTTGCATATTGTTACAAATGTACCTAATTCTACTTCCCCAAAAGGAACTAATATCAGATAGTGGTGAGACACTGGTGAATAAAGAGTAAGATAGTCTAAAATTTTGACTGTCTTCAAACTGTAAACATAGAAAAACATCTCTATAATGCTCAATCGTACAGATTATAGTCTTTTCAATTGTTGTCGACCATAAGACCAAGTTATAGGATAAGAATCTTAAAAACCTAATGTGCCAGATATGAACACACGCAATCCTGCATCTATAATAATGGCTCATTAAAAATACACAATAACATGATAGCATGAAAGCTTTTATGGGAAACACATACAGATACTTTAAGTGTACTAATACCAAACTTCTCACCATAGAAGTTCATATTGCTTACTTCATAGATTCTGGAACTCCCAATCACCAATGCCTTGTTACCTAATATTCCAAATTATTGATTAATTCACGTATTAAACAGGTTATTTTTATTAAAAGTTTAATTCTCATATAAATCATGTCTAATTATCAATACATATCTTATTCAATATTAATGTAAAAAATAACTTAAGGTGTATAAAATGCAAAATACACATTTTACTTATGCAACTTCATAAAAACCAAAAAGGAAAGAAAATGTTCGACTAGGCCTTTTTGCTCTACTAGAATTTAATGTTGATTTTGCTTTTGACTAATATTCAAATATTATAATTGTAACTCAAAAGGTCTTTGTAATGTTTTATGGTTATAACTTATAACATCTTTTCTAGATCATGGATTTTTTTATTTAATATGATGAATTTTCATATCATGTAATTTTTTATTTTCCAAATATTTCCCCAATTTTTCCTGAACTTAACCTGAATTATACCAAATTATGAATTTTTTTGCTTAACGAATTACTCCTAAATTCTGAACTGACCAATGGGCATTTAATATGATACAATTGCCAAAGAAGCAAGTTTCCCATACCATTGAAAATTTATATGTCAATTGTTTCACCCCGACTCCTGATGTGGAGAAGATGACATTTGATGCATCTCCAGTATTCCCAGAATAGCAACCTTCATTCCCCTTGCCCAACATCTAAATGCCACTTGTCAAACTAATCTTCAAAGAAAAAACTGCAAAAAAAAAAAAATATGGGAAAAAAAGTTTAAAAAAAAGAAAAGTGATGATGAATTTATTTAGTATAAAATAACTCAAGCAGTCAAGCTAAAGCCATGCGCGTCCTAATGAATCAGTACAGGAACACAAAAAATGTATTGTCTCAAATAGAAAATATCACTAATATAAATAATTATTTTAACTACCGATTGCATTCTGTAGAACTATCACAAAAATAAGAAATGAACAATGAAATCCTTTCTTCAATCGTATAACATTTACAAGAAGAAAATATCGGCATATAGCAATAAAATTATAGAAACACCATCAATTGATAAATAAAACACTAACACCCTGTTTGGATTGGAGAATAACTGAAGAATAGCCAGGAATAACCTGCAAAAATTTGTTTGGCATGATGGAATACACTGGTATCTCAATACCAGGGTAAAGTAGTATAAATGGGTATGCATATTCCACCTCCCCCATGGAATACCCTTATTCCCCTCAATTCAAATCAAAAGAATAAGTAGGTCCCATAAGTCCCATCAACTTTGTTCCATACCCTAGCTACAGTAAACCCTTGTGACTGCTAAAACCCATTCAAGACATCCAATGTTTTGTTCCATACCCCTTGGAATGATTCAATGTTGCAGGCTAATGTTTGAATGTTGAATTCAAATACAAATATACATTGTACTGTTCACTTTTTTTTTTGTAATCAGAATGTATGTTGTAATGTACATTGATTTTTTCATATAGCATGGTTACGTTTAGCTCAGTTATTTTCTAATCAAGATGGGTTACCTCAACCTTGATGAATTGAGTAATATAGTATACTTAAAAAAAAATTGGGACATCTACACAGATGTATGATGAACGGTCGAGTATTGAGTACAACATTTTCAAGGACAAAATAACTCCGTATTGAATGTCAAGCATGTTTTAGATTTGAGGGTAAAATAGTCATTCTGGAACGTATAAATCTTTATCCACACACTATTCATCTTTTATCTACATCTTATTCTTCATCAACCAAACAACACACCCTGAATAATTACGTTTCCCAACAAGAATAACTAAAAACACAATCAAATAGAAAACCACTTATTCCACTGGTGTAGTTATCTATTCCAATAGTCATAAGCTCAAAAATAACGTATGTCAATATCCAAACAGCCCTTAAAAATTGTTACAAATTTTATAGCCATGAAGGGTTTATAATAGAATTCCTAAGGGCCCGAATGAGGTGTGACATATGCTTATTCACCCCTGATAGTTATACCAGAATACATAACAATTCACGCTGAATAAGCAAATTTTTGTTTAATTGTTTTTTCTTTTATTCTCATTGATAAACGTAAAAGTGATATTTCTGTTGTTTAGTTCACCTTGAAAAAAGTAATGATAAGTGGTGGATAAGGATGGATAAGAGTTTATAACTTTTTAAATGACAATTACACCCTTAAATAAGTGCAAGAGATGTGTGACTAATTTAAAAGATATGACAGTTTTTATAATGTGTGCGTGAGACTATTAGGTAAGGTAAAAATTTTAAAATGACAAAAAATGATATTTTATTCCATTGGCACAGATAAGCCCTGGTAAGCAATTTCAACATTTCCTTAAAATCTTTATCAAGTATTATCATAACTTATTCAGACATAGTTATTAGAGAAAACAAACAACGAATAAGTTATCTATTAATTCTCCATCACAAACGGACGCGGGGGGGGGGGGGGGGGGGTGGAGGGGTTGTTCATATGCAAGTTACCACCACTTAGAACATGATCTTTGCCAAACTCACATTCACATCGGCTAAAGAAAAAGATTAATATCAATGCTTACAATGCAAAAAATGGAACAAAATTCTATAAAATATAAGCAGAATTATAAAGAAAACTATATCAATGTGATCACAAATGAAAGCATTGTTAAAAAGCATTAGTGAGCTTCAAATGATACACGGCGATGTGGTTCACACACAAAACTAGTGCGCAAGATGCTCCACAGCTCAGAGGACATTCATTGACATCAAATAACAAGCTCCCTTTCCTGTTATCTTATTGGTGTATTACTCTCCTGAAGTTTGACAATGCCTAATTTTTTTAAAAAACAAATAATAAATAAAAGTAACATTTCTAATATATTGATGTAGTACACTTCAATTAAATGCCAGATGAGGATATCTTCATTTGTATTTAGCCCACTTATCCAATGCATAACCATATTTCTCTTATAAAAAAAGAAATAATTCGCCAATTTACACATTCATGAGCGCCTTATCATTCTAACTGAGAAAAGTTATACATAATGTAAAGTTTCCGTAAATCAGCTGTATAACATTGTAAACAATCGCCTGACCAAACATTGCTCATAGAGTTCTCTTCATATAAAATAAAAAATAAAAAAATAATAAGAAAAACCTCCAACACAATACGAGAAAACACAAAATCCTTGAATGCCTCTACGGCATTGCCTAATCCAACACACAGTACCTAACATCACTGGCCGTAACTTTCACACAGTTAGTACTCTGTTATGAACTCTCACTGCAATGCTTATGTTCCCATTCCTTAAACCGTCCCATGCTACTCATCCATGACAGTATCCACACATTAACCCTAGACACACGACATCAGCACCATAAAAGGCCAACGATCACCGTCAAATCTTGATTGGAAAAACAAAACTCAATCCAAAAAGCTGATACCGAAATCTTTCAAATTTACCACTCAAACAGCCTACACTACGAAATCAAGCCATTCACACCTCAAAAAAAAATTAAAAAAAAGGAAAAAAAAAAGAAACACAAATTGTGATCTCATCATAGCAAAAGTGAATGCAGAAGCCGAACGGTTCATACAAACCAAGCGATCCAAAGGAGGCCAAGAAACACATGAACCTAACAAAACCAGACATTCTTTGAACAGAGAAAGGACAAACAGGGACCGAAGAGAAACCTCACCTTCCACACGGAGCGAAGAGGACGCTTACGAGAAAACAGAGATGACCGAAACCGCCAAATGAAAGCAACGTAGAGGGACTGGAAAAGAATAAAAAAGCCATGTGTGGGCCTGCCTTTAATTAACGTAGACGGACGCAGAGGGGTTTGTAAAGCTGGATTGGAATTTCACGGATGGGGTCCGAGGTACCGACGCGTGTTGTCGCTTTCTCCCTTCCTGGGCCATTGACGGCGTCACCTCGGGATGTGACGGCGACGTTAACTGTGGCGGCGACTCGCGCGTGTGAGAGATCTCAACCGTCGTTGACTGGTGGACCCGATGGGTCCACTGGATGGAGAGACGGAGACGGTGGGATTGGGAAGTGATGGTGACGGAGGGGTTGTGCGAATTCCAGGGAACTTGTTCGACGTGACGTCGTTGAAAAGGAAAGTGGGGTGTTATCTGTTCTTGGCATTTATGATGGTGGACTAAAGTCACTGCGGAAAACGCTTTTATTTGTCATCTGTTTCGTTGTCTTTGTCCTGACGAACATGCTTTAACCGTGATTTGGATATGTTTCTCCCCGTTCGATGTGGAATAGAGGTTAGCATATCTTAAAATAAATGAGAATAGGATATTTTGATAGTTTGGTAGTCGTGAATATATAGGATAAATCATGTAAGAATAAACTGATATAAAATAATATGTATGAATTTCAGTTAATTCTTAAAATTAAAATTATTTTAAGTTATTTTAACAAAAAAATATGTGGGTACATTATCTAATTAAGCATCATCAATTCTTATAAATCAAATATTATATCAATTATTATTATTATTTTACCTTTTTATAAATTCTTATACACACTTTATTCACATTTTATATAAACAACAAAAAATTTATTACTATGTTTCCTAACGATAATAATTTATAACATAACAAAACACAAAATCACTTATTTCACTATTATACTCACTTACGCAGAATAATTGTATAGCCAATAAGAAATCATATTATGTATCCTAATGAGGTGGGAGGATTGGTGGGGTTGATATAACGAAATACATCACCCAAGTACCACGTATCAGACATCTGGGGTATTCGAATATAATCGAGAATAGATGTGGAATACTAATAGATAACATAAAATACGAAAAGAGTGTTAATATATTATAATAGCATAGTGTATACCGTCTTATCATAATGTAACATGTTTTATCATAGTGTATGAAGTAAAAAATAATAATTTATTTTGTCAAAGAGAAATTATACACTATTTTATTTTAATATATACTTCATTTTATATAACAATATGTATTTCAATAAAACATTGTATAATTTTAAAAAAATGAAAAACAATATGAACTACAGATTGGACTACACAACGGGCTAGACATATCATTTTCAATATGAAAAAATTGTTTGGATATCATGAATAACCGATATTGATATTTTAGGTCTCTCTGAATTGATTTATTCTACTTAATAAATAAAAAGGGTTGTTTAGTTTCCACTCCTCCTAAAACATGTAAATTATTAAAAACTCATTCCAAAACACAATATTATTATAAATCCCTTTAAAATGTTAATTGATTTTGTAAAAAACTCAACAGTCAATAAATTAAAAATGTTAGGAAAATATTTCATCTCAATATATATATATTGATAATTTTATCATTTCCATTAGTGAAAAAGGTCTTTTAGGATCAATGTGATGGAATATTATATTTTAAAACCACTAGTTTTTTTCTTTTTTTTATATTAAAGGACACGTGTCAAATATATTTTCATCATTATAAATCATAATCTATATTTTACTTACCTTTTGTTCATAATTTGTCAATGGTTAACAAAACCAAAAAAAAAATTATTATTACATTTCTCAACTAGAATAATTAAAATACAACCAAACAAAAAATGATTAATTTCATTTATATAATTAACTATCTCATTATAATTATCAATGTTGAATAACCTCATTCATATATCAAAACGGGGCTGCATGTATAATAAAAAGGAAATATTAGATGCCACTCCATTTACAACTATGTTTGCCATACGTACAAGGATCGAAATATACATGACTACAATTGAAACCGTCAACGAGACAGCGTGTGATGGTTCCCTTAATAAAATTGCAATACAAATACAAAGAGGTCGTTGGTATGACAGGGCCTAGAGATCTAATCTTGTTTAAGAGGATACTCGATATATTCTTTAGAAGAAAAAAAACATCTCTCATGAAATCTATGACACTGTTATAGATCGATTCAATTTATAGTCTCAGCACTAAAAATCATGAATCTTTATTTGAAAGAAACATGCATTTTGGATAAAAATTAAAACTAAAATTGGGATTGGTTAAAAATTTAGCACATGACATATAAGAAGAATCAATTTCTTCTAATTTATTAGCTGTCACCCGAAGAATTACTACTACAACTAGCTAGACTGGAAATGAGTTTAGTAGTGTCATTTAATTTAGGGTGTGTTTGGTTGCGCGATTGCAAAACTGATTCTGCAGGAATCTGCGATTGCAAACCTGATTCCGCAGGAAGCTCACTTTCTCAGCTTTTTGAAATCGCAGCTTTTGGGCACTATTTGCCTGCAATCGCTGGGTTTAAAACTGCGATTACAAAACTGTTTGGTTGCGCGATTGCAAACGCAGCTTCCTGTAATCGCAATCGCAGCGCAATCGCGCAACCAAACGCACCCTTAGTCTCATTAGATAAATTTCAAAACCTACCAAATTCTAATCGATTACTCCAAAAGCTGCATCTTAATTCACATTGATCTAAGCAAATGGACCATTTTATCGTATTATATCTTTGAAGTATGAGTGTTGTTATACTCAACCTATTTTATAATATCATGTACATTGTTAATCACTTACTATTACAGTAATAAAATATATATCTTATTAGAAAAAAGGGAAAAATCCATATAACCCCCTGAAATCTTATCTAAATCCATATAATCCCCTGCAATCTTCATATATCCATATAACCCCCTGTAAACATACCCAAAATCCATATAACCCCCTCTGTCCACCTTCTGTTAGCCGAGTTAACGGCGAAATTGAAAAAAATCCATATAACCCCCTGTAATCTGACCTAAATCCATATAACCCTCTGCAATCTTCATATATCCATATAACCCCCTACAATCTTCATATATCCATATAACCCCTGTAATCTTGAAAAAATTCATATAACCCCCTGTAATTTTGAAAAAAAACTATATAATCCCATGTAATCTGGAAAAAATATTTTTAAAAATTAAAAAAATAAAAAATAATTTTTTTATTAATAATAGAGTAAATTTTTTTATTTATTCCTTTTTTTATTCCTAATTTTTTAATTATAAATGACATGTGATTTCATAACCAGTACCCCGACACATTAATAGTAGAGTAAATTAACATTTACATGCATTAACATTTAATGGATTATAAATATTTATTTTGTTGTATTTTCTATTATTCTCATTAGAAAACGTAAAATTGATATTTTGATTATTTGATTCACCTTAAATAAAATAAGGATAAATGGTAAATAAGAGATGAATAAAAGTTTATGACTTTTTAAATGACAATTATGCCCCTGCATAAATTATTTGTGTTTGGGAATAAATATGAGAGATGTGTGTAATATGATAGATGTGATAATTTTTTAAAAAAATTTTTTAAAATTTTAAAAATGGCAAGAGAAATTTTTTTTATATTTATATTTTTGAATTTTTAAAAATATTTTTTTTAGATTACATGGAGTTATACGGATTTTTTCAAGATTACAGGGGGTTATATGGATATATGAAGATTGCAAGGGGTTATATGGATATATGAAGATTGTTGGGGGTTATATGGATTTAGATCAGATTACAGGGGGTTATATGGATTTTTTTCAATTTCGCCGTTAACTCGGCTAACGGAAGGCGGACGGAGGGGGTTATATGGATTTTGGGTATGTTTACAGGGGGTTATATGGATATATGAAGATTGCAGGGGGTTATATAGATTTAGGCAAGATTTCAGGGGGTTATATGGATTTTTCCCTAAAAAAAATTACATATCTTTTATTTTTTATAAAAATGCATACATCATTAGATAATATATGGATATATGATATTATGAAGATTGCAGGGGTTTATATAGATTTAGGCAAGATTTCAGGGGGTTATATGGATTTTTCCCTAAAAAAAATTACATATCTTTTATTTTTTATAAAAATGCATACATCATTAGATAATATATATTTAAAAAAATATGATTTATATTTGAGACTAGAAACTGGATTGTATCTAACATCTCAAACACTTTTCTGGTTTTCCAAGAGTCGATCAAAGGTAGAAAATAAGGGAGAATAGTCATAACTGTTAATTAAACAAGTGCTAGATAATAATGGATACTCATGGAACAAAGCTCATAAATATAGTCAAATATTATTAATTAACAGCACCAATTTACAACAAAATATGCGACAACTGATCTCAACTCGATTTCAAACGTTGTCCATCAAAATCCAAAGCAGAACTACAAATTACAAAACAAAATAATAAAAAATATAGAGAGAGGAAATATTTGAGGTTCTAGTTTATACCACCAGCCAAATTTATGTGATCCAAAACTTACACAACCAGTAAGTACTGAAACTCAAAATCATGAGGCATTATCTCGACCACGTCCGAAGCCTTTCGGTTGCCCGTTCGGCCCCTCAAGCACTCCCCGATCGATTTCCTGAGACTGCCCGATGTGGGCAACTGGTTGCAGATCCACTCGATCAACGAATTCAGATCACTCGCAAAATCACGTTTGTTCCATACCAGCATCTTCGGTATCATGAGCCTCCTCGATGCGGTGACCGCGATTGATGCTTGTAGGTACTCTAGTTTCGCCTTCTCCAACTCAACCAAGACGTTATCGGATTTGTATATCCGAACCTAGGACATGCAAAATTATGGTGAAAGGAGAAATCTTGCATTGAATAACTAAGAATGAAGGATTCTAAACATAATTTCCTTGAATGTTTCAGTAGAAAAAAAATGAGAATGAACATCAAACTAACTCGAAATGTTACTTACTGCAGGAGAAGAACGGGTTGCACCACAAAGAGCAAAAATGACATTTGGTTCTGGTTGATTGAGCCCATAGATTCGTTGAACCTCTTCTTCGTTGAAGAAGTCATATTGACTCTCCCATTGAACCTAACAAGCATTCACAGTGAGTATTTGAGTACTAGTGTACAATTGCAGTAGACTTTGAGCATAATGGAGACACTCACTTCTCCGGTGACGGTGGACAGCGGTCTTAAGATGAAATGCTCTATTGCTAGGGCGTTTAGTTTGTTGCCTCCTATGTAAAGCATGGCCTGGATTCATATTAATCACAATGTCAATACCAAAGAATGATTTTCATGAATTAAGCATGAGTTATTGGTGCACCTTGTCCCTTAATGCAAGCACCTCTTCCATGTTGGAGGGAAGACCATGTTGGAGAAATCCCTGAAAATAGAACAGATGAAACATTGGATAAATTTTTTGTTAGGTAGTCGTGGTTGAAGATTCTGTTGTTGTCAATCATTGAACTATGAAACTAAACTCCAACATCAGATAAATTTGATCCACAATAACTAATAAATTAAAACAGTGTTGAAGAGAACTTACATGCATGATGCATATGTTGTAGGTGTTGATCCAGAATGCCAACTTTTGCTTGTGAGATAGGAATCTCAGGTCCACATCATGAAGACAGTTCATCAGGGACCTGTAGTTCAAGAAGAGAATGAACAAGGAAGAGATACAACAGTGGAAAATATTGTTTGTGATACTACATTTATGAAAAACATGGGTAGTTAAGATAGATACACCACCTTAGCTTTTTAAGTAGAGGAAGACAATTGGAGATGCCTTTGACATCCACAGAACTTGATGTGAATCTCACAAAATTCTTGTAAGGCCCGATATCCCTTGGGATGGAGCCTTCGATGTCGAAGATGCCGTAGGGGTCCTGTTGCGCTGTCTCCCTTTGGACTGCGAGGCTAGTCTTCGGATTCAAGCTACCATCAGCTCTGAAGCTTCTTGAGTTCTGAGCGGATCTGGAGATGGCACTCGATTTTTCAATGTCTGTCAACCTAGAGTTTCTGATCAACCTCATGAAAATGCAAACCAAGCACTTCATGATACGCTCCGATAATTTATTCGGGTGAAAGTTTTGATTACCACCCTTTTCGGGTTGAATTGAATCCAGCATAGATTTTGGCATGTCGAAGGAGGGAATCCGACGATGTTCGACTGGCTGGAGATGCATGCATATAAAAATACTCTTTGAGAAATTTATTGTATAAACTTCATGATGAACTGAAACAAAATGCTCCCTACCTGATATATGTAACTTAAAATGTGTTTACTAGTCTAACTTTTCAATGTGATCCATGAAAGTCCCAAGCAACTTTAAAGATAACTTTTTTTGGGTAGTTAAGTTTTTCTGTTTTTTTTTTCTTTCCTTGTCAAATCTTTCTATGAGGATAAGAAAAAAAATCTCAAAATCAAACTTCTATACCAACCTCTCAAGAAGTGATTCCATAAAAGAACTTTACTCATCAACAAAAATAGAATCTAGCTAAAGAAGATCAACTCACCTTATTTATCTTTTCCTTTGGTGGTGGGGGCTTAGGTGAGGATGGTTTCTCTAGTGTCCCACTCTTCCTCCTCTCATGTTCCACCTTCTTATCCATTATTCCTTGCAAACTTCCAACCCCTCCATTTCTTGTGAAACCATTCATGGCTTGATTGATGAAGAACAAAGATTTAGTCTCAAACATCGTCGGATTCAATTCCACCGACTTAGATTTCGGGTAAGGATTATAAGGAGTAAGAACAGATTGTCTGATGGTGAGAGGGTTGCTCGCGTTCGCTTGTGGACTCCTCGTACATATTGATGCTTGTCGAGCTTCTTGTTCCTCGACTAGCATGCGTCGCGTTTGGATCACTTGTACTTCTAGTCGGGATATCTCGTCCTCCACCATCGCGAGCTCCATCAAAATCTCCTTAATCTTCATCATCCAAAATCATAGTTAAAACATCATGGCGTTTAACGCATTGGGCTCTCTTTATGTATATACAGAATCATCCATATTTCAAGAGCTGAATGTGATTATAAGATAATGAATGCAACCTTGTCTGGGAGGAAGTTGGGGATTGGAATGGCAAGAGTAGTTTCAGAGTTGAGTGCAATTCGCAGGATTTCATGTACCTTTTCCTCTTTCTGGAGTTCCTCACGAAGCTCAGCCACCTAAACAACGGATAGATTATAATCAAGCTACATATAAAATGATCATTTTGATTGAGTAAAAAAAGAACATGAAATGATCAGAATCAAAATCATGCACGGCCTCCGGAAGTCGAGTGATATATGTCAAAATTCATGACTAGCAAGAGTGAATGAATGATTTGATCATAATTAGTCAAGAAATGCTGAGCTTTTGATCCATATATGCTGGCTCCTTTCCATGATCTTTGACGTGCTAGCATAAAATGTTAGAAAAGTTTTTAACGTGTCCAAACAAACGGTATATATTTAGTACATTTACATCCGGATATCTATTTATTTTGAAAGTTTTGTTTAAAAAATTAGTCTTAATTGTCATATTCACTTCTCACTCAATATAGAAGTTTTTACGGTATATATATTTTTCTATATACTTTTATTATATTTATCACATATCATTTATAAATGTACATTTATTATATCAAATGATATTTTTAATTAATATTTTCTTTACACAAACTTTATGACATACCATACTCGTTTTTCACATGAAATCTTATGCAAAATCCTAAAAGTTATTTTTTATTTAAATATTATTGTCCTACCATATCCCGGGTTCTCTTGAAAAATTCATGTTTATCGAAACCCACATAGAGAACTCAAGAAAAACAAATCTAAAGTCATGAAATCCCTGAAACTCATATGATATTCACTTTCAATAACTTTTTTTAAAACATGGAAGAAAATTTTTAAAGTTAAAACTTAATTAAACGAAGAGATGATACAATTATATAAAAGAGAGATACACACATTAATATATCATCTCACCTCTTGTTCCAGCTCTAGCCTTTTATTCTGCGTATAAATCTTATTACTCATCTGAAAGATCATGGAAAAAAATTACCACCAAAATAAATCAGAAGAATTTTAAAAAAAAATCAAAGATTCTTTGTTTCAATAATTTAAACAAATCCAACATATAACTACAGAAATCTCTATCTTTTCTCTCTAAAAAAACACTTAATCTTCCAATACCAAATAATCTGTTTTTTACTTTAAAAAAAAAAGAGATCCATTCATCACTAACCATGACATGGGGACCGGGCACATGTTGATCGACGTCGGCCATGAAAGATAGCTTGGAGAATCGGAACTTGAGCCTGCAACACCCTCTCGGGAAGGGCTCGAGGCACGGCGGGGAGCTCTTGCTGTTCTTGTGGTGGCGAGTGATGAGCGAAGGAGGCTTAGATTCCAAGTTAAGGCTTTCTACGGCCTCTATATTGGTGGTGATGTCGGAAGTTGAGGAGGAGCTTTCGAACACGTAAACATCTCTACGAGGTTGTGGAGGAGGTTCTGATAACCGACTGTTGCGTGGGTGGTGGGGTTGGTGGTGGGGCATGGCTTTGGTGATGATGGTAGTGGTTTAATTTCTTAGCTTGCAATTGTTGTTGTCTTTGTTGGGGTTGATTGATGAATGTGTCTTCTCTTATTAAGCTCAGACATCTCTATCACTCATCCATCACCCCTAACTAGTTCTCTCTCTTACTTTTTTTTTTGGTTTAATATGTGGTGGTGGGGGATATTAGAGGGAATTGTTTGGTACCAAATGGTGGGGGTTTCTTGGGAATATAGTTTTTGTGTGTGCTGGTTTAAATGAGGAATTTTAGGTTGATATATTATTGTACACTGATTAGGATTCAATGTCTACCAAAAAAAAAAAATCCATAGAAAAAAAATCTAATCCTAGTTATAGGAACGTTTTATGTGAGACTAGACGTTATGCAGAATTTTTAAAATGAGATTTCTGTATGTTCACACAAAAAATGTAATAGTAGACTTAAATAAATAGTCCTAGGTGATCGACTGGTCCACTTACGATGACCAAATAAAATAGCACATAACGGAAGTTTTAAAGATTATCATGAACAATAAACTCCATCAAGGCTTGCTGAGAACAATATAACTAGGCATGTTTTTTTTATAAAAAAAAAGTTTTGTTGGTGAGATATATAGATTTTAAGGGGCCAAAAGAAAGTTGACCTGAGGATTTGCAAGAACATAAGGATTCTGAGGCAGAATGGCTGAAATTGTATTATGTATTAATAGCATTTGCTTTGGTAGATTCTCCACAAGATAAGTACCTTCTCTATTTTGGGAAAGTGTATCATGGTAATTAAAAATCCTGGGATGTCGCATGAACATGGACCGGCTGGCTAAGGAGAATTCTGACTTTAAAAAATGTTGAACCGGGTATGTAAATGACTCCTGTTAATTGGTGCCCATGTATTAATAATATGCATGGGAACTTTCTCATGTTTGCTGTAAAATAAATGGTCATATATATACATAATTAAAAGGTATGAATAAGCTGGTAGTCTAATAAATGAAAGTCTATTATATAGTAAATTAAAAAAATACAAAAATATACGACATTCATATTATTATATTTTTTATTAAAAAATTATACTTTAAGCACATATCCCTTAAAAAAAAGTGAGAGCACATTGTGGGGTCTCATCTAATTCAATGTGCAGTGTCATCTATAATTCCTAAATGTTTTAAATTTTTTCTTAAAGTATATACTCATTTAATAAAATATATGCTATTATAAAAAGTGATACATATTTAAATGATTCAGTACCTTTATATTTTGAAAAAATAAAAAATTTAATTTTTTCAGACACCATACTAGTGGAATATATACTATGTTAGAACAATCTACACTCACTAGTGAAAATACGCGTATGGGAGACTGTCTATGGATTGTAGATGCAAAATAGACTAAGGCAACGCTTAGATATACAATTAAAATGCTGAGATTCTTAGGGTACGCTTGGATTTGTTGTAGGGAGACTCGGGCACTCAGCGTCTAGAGAATCAAGGGTGGTAAAGGAAAGGTGTTTTCACAACTTCTCAAACGTGAAAAAAATAATCCAGCAAAGTTATTCTTTTGTTGAAAATGTAGACATCATATTCTTATTTGGATCTATTGTGGCATTAAACTGTGTTTCCCACCGCAAAATCCACCTCACCCTGGATCTAAACAAAGTATTAGAATCTTATATTTCAAATCCAGTTTTTAAAAAATAATTTTTATTAGCTTTTCAATCAAAAACTTTTTTTGTCTAAAAAGGAAGATGATGGTTTGAAAAGTTAAATGTTAAAAATATGTTTGAATTCTTATTTAAAAATTTTAATTTTTTCAAACGCAGAATCTACCAAGTACAGATTTAGTGTATGAACGCTCTTACCTAACCCATAACTAAAGGCCACTCGTTGGGCATTTGGACTGGGCCAAATATATTTCCCGAAGAGAGAAGCCCAGCCCAACATAGAAAACCTACTTTCCATTGATTCTCCGAGCCACACCAAATCCTTCCCTTCCCATACAGAACCCCCCCAAGCCAACAAAAACAGAGAGCAAGCGAAAAGCAATGGCTCCTCGGTGTCTCCCCACCTCCATATCTCGCATGTCCATCTATGGATTCCCTTCAAGAAACTCAATTTCCCATATGGGTTTGTTCCCTGACACACTCAGAAACCCAAACTGCCTCCCCTTTTGGAGGGACTCCTCCAGAAGTTTCAGTTTCATTTCACTCCCAATCACAAGAAGACCTTCCAGACATTCATTCCAAGGTATACCCAATTCATAATTTTCAGTTATGCTTTGTGGGTTTATATAAAAATCGTTTATTTGTTTATTATCATGCACTGACTGTTGTTGGTGGTAGCTTTATAGGCTGATTAGAGTCCATGATCACTTTTTTTTTGTGTTTAGGAATTCTATCACTGCTATTTGTTTGTAATTCTTTTGTTGATTTCAAAGTTAATTGATTTATAGGATTTAAAAAAAAAGTTACCATTTGTTTATTAGAAACAAAGATGATGTAACATGGTAACCAAACGATGATAAGTACTGGTAAAATTGGTAGGGCCGGATTCAAAAGTACCATGAGTAGTATATACTCAAGTTTCCTTTCCATTTATTCTTTGGGAGTTGTTCGTCCATGGCTTCATTATCTTCTGTAGTGATTTTACTGTATGGTGCTATTTCATGAAATTGAACTTGCTTGTTTGTCAAACAAGCAATCTTTGTTTTCATTTTCATATATTTTTAGACTTCTGCGGGCCTGATTTATTTAATTGCTCTTTTTTTTTCTTTTTGACTAGACTAGAAACATCAACTTTTATAAGGTAACCTTCAAAAACTTGAACTTCAAAGAACTTGTAGATGTCTAAGTTTGAAGAAATTTTCTTATGTTGCAGTGAGATCAATAGTTGCACCCACAGAAGCTGTTGCAGGATTTGATGAGATGGTTGCTGAAACTCAGAGGAAGTATTACATGCTAGGAGGGAAGGGAGGTGTCGGGAAGACGAGCTGTGCTGCGTCTCTTGCTGTTAAGTTCGCAAATAATGGGCATCCTACCATTGTGGTGTCAACTGATCCTGCACATTCCTTGAGTGATTCTTTTGCTCAGGTAAGAACAAAAAGGAACAATATATATAATTAAAATATGAAACAGTTTGGCCCATTTAGCACGTTTTGGTGCTCAAAGCCAAGGAAATTCTTGTGAAGGGGAAAAAGTTGAACGTTAAAATCTTTTATGCAAGGGCTTGAAAGGAAATTACATTTTAGTCCTGGAAATTTAACATTTGCTTTTAGAAATATTATTCATTTTGCCAGCATGAATGTTTATTTCCTTTAGATGATGGAATGTTTCTGTCATTAGGACTTGACTGGTGGAACACTAGTACCTGTTGACGGATTGGATTCTCCACTTTTTGCTCTTGAGGTGAATATATAGCCTTACATATGAATATTTTTTTATAGTTTTGTTATGAATCAGCCACTCGCTTTCACTTTTATTTGCACTAAAATAATTAATGGGATTATGTATATATTAGTTCAAGAACTTGATTTGTATTTGCAGATTAACCCAGAGAAAGCTAAGGAAGAATTTCGCAATGCAAGTCAGAGTAATGGAGGCACTGGGGTCAAGGATTTTATGGACAGTATGGGTCTTGGAATGCTTGCTGAGCAGGTATGTAATAACTTCCTTTGATGTGTGGATCAAATGTCTAGAGTGTGCCTGCTACATTTTAAATTATGAAAATCTATATTTTGTTCTCCAATTGTATGACCTTACATAAATTTATGTTTCATCAGAATACTTTTGCTTTAACTAATTATTTGACTTTTGTGGTTTTGAGGTTGGATGCAGATGCCTGATTTTGAGCATCTTGGGATGTTTATATTTCTATATTATTATTTTTTGTGGTTGGCAGGAATCGGAAAAATCATTTAGACAGTAAAAAATATATGAAGATAAAAAATCTCAGACCAAGAAAGAGAAATATCAAAATATTGGATTTCCATAGGGTTAATGCCATTTTTTTCCATCAACAAGATTGATGTATTTCCCTCTTGTTTCTCTTTGTTATTGTTCTCCCATTGCCTTCCTTTTCATATGATAAAAACTCAAACTTATATTATCAAATGCTTCATCTGATTGACAATCTTCACGGAATTTAATTGGGAATAGTCCTTTCCTTCTTGACAATACGAGCAGTGGAGTTGCACTAAAGCTCATGGTTGGCAAGTATAGTTGAACAAGCATAAGCATGCTTCTACTATAAGCCCATGTAAAATCCACTGACAAGTCACAGATATTGCTTTGATTTGGCCAATATTAATTCATAAATAGTATTATTTTCCATGGAATCGTCACCATCATTATACCGTTTCCCAAAAGAATTAGTGGTGGCTTTCTGGTTTCATCCAGTTCTTATCCATTTTTAAGCTTCAAATTGTTAAGTACTGGTTAGATTAATTTTTGTCTTTCTTCAGTCTTGTCTGACGTCTGGATTTGATATGCCTCTAACTTGTTAATGCCTTTATATGTAGATTTAATTATTCATAACTGACTGAATTTATGATCCTTTAATTTATATTCATTTAAGCTCATTGGGATTATATCATCTCTAACTTATGATTTTTATTTTTGTGATGTAACCATCTAGGTTTTAGTTTAGTTTAACCACACCCTACAGGTTTTTCCACGATCATTCATGACTTTGATTCAATATTCAGATGTAAGATTGTTAACTAAAAAATCATGTCCCTCCATCACTCTGCATTATCGAATCAACATGCTTGGTTTTTATTTATTCAACATCTTCGTCGCCTTCTACTAAAAGTATAACAGTCATATTGGGAATCAAATGGAGGCTGGAAAATCCTCAGATAGAATGTGATAATGAGCCACATCTTACGTCTTCTTTGCAAAAATATATATTTTTGTTATACACAATTACGCATTCTCCTGAATTTTTTTTCCATTATACTGATGTTTTAAATTTTTTTTATCAAGTAAATCTCCTTAGGCAACAGGATATCTGCACATTAACATCTTGTCAACTGTGTGAATCCTTGTATTGAAATCAAGAAGCTAGAAGACTAATCGTATTTGTAGGGATGTTTAACGAGATTTAGTGTCTTTAATGCAACCTTGGGTTACCACCTATTTTAAGATACTCATTTTATGTTATAAATATTATTGTTAGTGTGTGTATGCATCATAAGGGAAGTGCGACATAGCAGAGAAAAAGACAGAGAAAGTTGAAAGACCCAAATTGTTGTTCTATTTTCTTGTATATGTTTGTCAAATCACATGTAAATTCTTATTGTGGAATTAAATCGTATTCTTATCCAAGAACAGACAGCTTGCAAATATTTTGACCTGTTTTATATTACCAGTGGGGTCTAATTGTTCCTCTATAATGTCAAGCTAGGGGAATTGAAACTTGGGGAGTTGGTTGATACACCTCCACCTGGACTTGATGAAGCCATCGCAATTTCTAAGGCATAAAACTCTTCTGGGTGTTATTGTCATTCAAGTTCAATTGTTAGTTTTATATGATAGAATTTTGGTACCTGAGAATCTATCATTTCCTTTTATTTCTTATTCCTTTTTATGTCATTTTCCAGGTTATGCAATTTGTCGAAGCACCTGAGTACAATATGTTTAGCCGCATAATTTTTGATACTGCCCCCACAGTAAGAACTGATGTGCCTGATTGATCTATCATTCTCAAAAAAAAAAAAAAAAATTATTGCAATTTCTTATGTTTTGCCAATTTTTATCCTTAACAGGGTCACACTCTTCGTCTTCTCTCCTTGCCTGACTTTTTGGATAAATCAATAGGCAAGATCATGACGGTAAATTTCCAATGTGGTTGAACCTGGTTGATTTAACTTGCCTCGTATTCATAAAGTTTTATTTTAGGTCACTCTTTTTTGTTGCTTTATACTTTGGTTATTGCTCTTAACTGTGGCATTGATGTGCTATATGTTTCTCTTGTATGTTCTCTTTCATATTGTATCACCACTATGTCTTTGCATCATGATGGGCAGGATTGGATTTGCTGGTATGCCATTGCAATCTCTGGACTGACATGCCCCTACTTCAATATTCGTTTTATTGTGGAATTTATATCTATTATTTAATAGTTCTGGAATTTATTCTCTATTGTGTTTCGAATTTAGTTTGTCATGTCAAAATTTAGTTTAGAGTTTGGCATATCACGCTTTTGTACTTCAGGAAGATGGGCAGGATTGGATTTGCTGGTATGCCATTGCAATCTCTGGACTGACATGCCCCTACTTCAATATTCGTTTTATTGTGGAATTTATATCTATTATTTAATAGTTCTGGAATTTATTCTCTATTGTGTTTCGAATTTAGTTTGTCATGTCAAAATTTAGTTTAGAGTTTGGCATATCACGCTTTTGTACTTCAGGAAGATGGAAATGAATGTTGATATTCTTATGTATTCTACCTATTCACTTCATGATATTTATTCTACTTATTCACTTCATGATATTTAATTTCCTTAATACTACTAATGTCAGTTAAGGAAGAAGATAGCTTCAGCAACTTCAGCAATTAAATCAGTTTTCGGGCAGGAAGAAGCACGACAAGATGCTGTAAGCCTGCTTTGAGATTGTTGAATTAACAGGCTTTTGTCTGTAATTAACAGTGATACATGTAATTTATTTTTTCCTGCAGTCTGACAAGCTGGAGAAGTTGAGAGAGAGGATGATAAAAGTGCGAGAGCTTTTTCGTAACACGGAATCTACGGAATTTATCATTGTTACAATTCCCACGGTAACTATCTATTTTGGTAAATTATCCTTTGTTAAAATTCCCACGGTTATAGTTCCCATGGAATTTATCATTGTTACAATTCCCACAGTAACTATCTATATTGGTAAATTATTGCTTTTCCTGATGACGTGGGTTGATTTTTATAAATCCTAGATTTCCATACCCTATTTTGGATTTAAAAACTAATTTGGGGCATGAGTGCATAACATTGGAATCATTTGATGTTGTGAATTCAGTGGTGCTAGAAAACTACTCTTTTTACACTTTTATAGTGTTTTGCTTGATTTTGAAAATTCTATTGATTTTTTCGTTTGAAAACTTCCATGAATATCCAAAAATCAAATATGGAAATATGGAAATTGTTATGTAAAGGCATACCTGCATTGTTTGAATCCCTCATGTGGGTGGATTACATTCATTTTCATGTACTATAACTTATCCATGCCACCTTCTAGCTATTATTTATTTGTTCGTTTGTTATTTGTCTTAAAGGTCATGGCTGTTAGTGAATCATCAAGGCTTCATGCTTCTTTAAAAAAGGAAAGTGTTCCCGTCAAGAGACTTATCGTCAATCAGGTTCTGCCACCATCTGCTTCAGATTGCAAATTCTGTGCAGTGAAAAGAAAGGTACAAAATTTAACTGCCTCTGTTTCTTACCTTTTAGCAGCAGCCTCCATCCAAATTGATCTATGAAATGAATCACATGGACTTTCCAAATGATGGATTTCTTTCATCATCAAATAACCATCACTGTGCCACCTATACTCATCGATTGCTTCAGAGTACTTGTAAATTGGGTGGATGGAGGGAAGACCATCCTAAATTGCGGAAAATTTAATATTAATACTTACTGAGAATATCATAAGTACATGCTTGGATGAATGACATATGTCCATCAAAGATTTAAAAACCTTTCATCAGTTACAAAACTATGGATGAAAATCTCATAAATGTTCCTTGATGGACGTGTCATTCATTCAATCATCATGTACTAATAGGATTCCCATCGGTATGCAATGACATTAAAATTTTCCATAAATTGCCTGCTCCATTGAATGCAGCAACCAAGAAAAAAATTGCATCAATAATTTCCTTTGAGATAGTTATTACATGTAAGCACAGTGTTTCCAAGGGCACTTCAATTTAATACTCAATTCACCTGGATCCACTGGTCAAATAAATGATAATAATTTATAATAACTGCTTTTTTCTGATAATCTAATAATGCTGGAGATTGATTAAAAAAAATTGCATCTCCTGATGTGTGTTCTCGTTGCAGGATCAAATGCGTGCACTTGATATGATAAAGAATGACCCAGAACTCATGAGTCTGACATTGATTCAAGCGCCACTGGTTGATGTAGAGATTAGAGGCGTTCCTGCATTAAGATTTTTGGGTGACATTATTTGGAAGTAATTTGGCATTGAGAGTGATTATGCGTGCAGGTCATGGTCCTATGTTTTTGGACAGGTCACTGCATTTTTTTTGAGTTTGGTACAGTGAAAGGCTCTACTCAAAGTCTCTCCCCAACTGGATTATAGATCAGAAATTTTACAGATGAGAACCTCACCATTTCAAGAAGGAAACAGTGTGTTGCATGATCAGGAACGGGTGGTGAACCGATGAATGATTGTATCATGACATGATAAAAAAAAAAGAAGCAGTCTTCAATAGTTTGCATCTTGGGCTGATATGCCAAACATGTTTTTTTAATAATAAGACTGTTCATTGCTCTTGTATTTGTAGTTACCAACCTATCAAATGAGGTTGAAGAGTTCACATATTCAATTATCATTCATTCCCTGATAATACTCTGTTTACTTCCCCTCTACATTGTTCTCTAGTATCTTTTTCTATCAAGATTCAAAACTAATGTTTAAGCCAAAAATTTCAGCCATGCAGGATAAAAATGGCCCAAGACAAAAACTTAGAGAAGGCATGTAGAGAGAGCTCTCCTTCAAATCTGAGATTCAGTTGTTTGGTCTTTTATTGTGTCTTCAGCTACCAAGCCTCTAATCTTCACATCATAGTACACTTCTTCAACTCTCCTAAGGTCATACTTCAAGCCTGACAACAAGAAAAATAAAATAAATGCTAAAAGACATCAGCGAAGCTAAACAGACACTACTGTCATTATATAGACAACGAAGAAGGGGATGCAATCAGTTGACCTTCTCCCGATAAATGGAAAAAAAAGAAAAAAAAACATCAGATGATATAAAGTTCAACTGATCTTGCTTAACTGACATTGCAAGTAGGCTTGGTAAACAAGCTGATTGGCTCAGGCACGACTCGATTAAAGCTCGTTCAATCTCTTTTGATTAAATAAACAAACCGAGTTTAAACAATTTTTAAAGCTCGATTTTTAAACGAACCGAGTCGAGCCTAGACGAGCTCATTTACTTAACAAAAAAAGAGGGACGAGACGAGACGAGACGAGACGAGCCGAGCCGAGCCGAGCCGAGCCCGAGCTTATATTACTTTCACATGTATAAGGTGTTGTGATTTGTAAAATGTGATTTCTCAAATACTAAATAAAATTTTTTTTTAGCTAAATGAGCCCGAACAGAGCCTTGATTCGAGCTTCGGCTTGACTTTTTTAACCAACAAGCCGAGCTGAGCTTCAGCTGAGCTTTTTACGAGCCCAACAAGCCGAGCTTGACAATTCGGCTCGTTTACCACCCCTAATTGCAAAAATGTATTCAACTATAAATTTATGCCTTCCAACAGTATCAAAATGAGCATCCATGCCAGATTGTTTGAGCATTGGATTCAAATGAAGGGTAAAAAAAAACTTACTATCAAACTTCCTGCGTAAGAAGTCATTTCGAAGATTTAGCATCCGAAATGAAGCATGGAGATCCATCAAGAACTTCATGATTTTTCTCGGACAATCATAATCCCCAGCTGTCACTTGGTTCACCACATATCTTGGCTGGAAGGTGATAAACATTCATCAAAACTCAACAGCGATTAAAGCGATTGTGCTTAAAGAAAAGTAGAATTCCAGTAATGGAAACTGCTGTCGCATCTATCATCAATCATTAAAGTGAAAAACCCTGAACAAATTAAAACACCCAGAGTCCAAGAATAGTATGTTGACAGTACCTTAGTATATTCATAAATTGAATCTTCAATTTTTTTATGAAGTTACAGGAAATAAATGAAAATGGGCAGCTCTGGTGGATAGGAACACATACGCATCAGTGATTTGGTACACTATGAGTAACAACAGAATTGTTCGTAAAATCAGATTACACATAAAAAGCATTATAGTCAATTTATGAGAACACTAATAGCACAATGAAAAATGGTATTTATTAAAATTGAGAACACCATTAAACAAATATGTTGCATTGCAAACCGTTGCATTTAGTACAAGTTCTACCCAAAAGCTAAATTTTATTACTTATTGCAAATACCCAAAAGCTAAGTTTAGATTTTTGTAACTCCAAATTTTTTGTTGAATTCATAAAACACTGGATTGTAAACCAAAAGATTCTACAACATAAATGAAGTCCAGCAACATCCTGAGTTGTTTTATTGAGAATTCATCAGGTATTGTAACATTGTATTATCATATAAGAAAGTTGGGAAATTGCAAGTTAATAATGTTAGAACTTAGAAGAATCTAGTAGCAGAAGAAAAGAGGTTTTCGTATTGTCTCGTGCAATATCATAGGTATTTAGCTCATAAAATGTTGGATGTATAACAGGTAAAATAATGTCACAAAACTAAAGAGAGGGAACAGCATTCAATGCACATTGGAAACATATAGACAAATTTATTTACAGCGAGGATAAATTAGCACAGCAGATAGAAAACACATGATAAGAATATCTCATCTACATCATAGGGAATTAATACAACTCTTTTATTTTGGTTGGCAACTGATGTAACTCTTACCATTTCATTGGACATGAAACATAATCCTGCAATAGAAAAAGTCACTTAACATTAATAGATTAGAGTGTTTTAATATGAATGAATAGAAAATAATATGCAGTTGTCCACATAATCATAAAAACACAAAAAAAAAAAAAAAATATTAACGAACACAATAAATAATATAAAATGCTATTTGAATATAGATATATACATAACATAATATTTCCAAATAGATTATTTTGCTTAAATTGTACTTTGGTGCTGTAATGGAGAATAGATCAAGCAAAAAGTGTACATTTTTTCATTAAATGTGTAAGGTCTGGTCAATAATTCACCTATAGCTGAACCTTATGTCAATATAGATAAAATCATCCGTAGATCACTGCAAACTGTTATCCTCCACGATATCCATTTTTTTTCATTAGCATCATATAAGTGGTCAAGGAACTAAACTATGTTGGGTTTATTTCACATCATGGACTGGTTTAGATGGGAAACGGATCAAAATGTAGTATTTGAATTATTTGTCATATGATCTTTTTCATAACAATGAGTTGCGCACCAGTAAGATAGTCTTCAATGTCAAGACAAAAGTCTGAGGCATCCACTGCACAGCATAACAAAGAAAGAGATAAGTTGACAATCGTATATGAAAGATATTAGATGTAAAACAAGAATAGGAAGTACATGAAAGAAAACAATGATAATAGTACCCTGAATATCTATTCTAACAAATGGCGAAAGTTTTATATAATTTGAATCCCAAAAAAGCATTCGCAGGTAATCTGCCCTCTATTGGGGAACTTGAAACAGTATTAATAACTAAATTTTGAGGTGCACCAAATGTCCTTACACACTTGGATAAAACATCTGTATGAAACTATGAATCTAAACTATAAAAACTCCTCGAACTCCATGCAAACGGTGCAAATCTCTTTAATGGGCCCTCTCACCTTACTAGAAAAGGATTTGCTCTGTTTAAGGTGGAAGAACTGCCCTTAGGGAATGAAAAAGAAAAACTGTTTTAGAGAAAGGACTTCCCACTAGAAATGCTTGGGTAAGTGTGGCTTTCTTATTCAAGGACTGATGCAACACATCCTTAAGGCAGAGAATCATGTTCAAAGGGTGGGCTGATTCCTAGTGAAATAAAAGGCCGTGATTTTTTTAGTATGCGGCAAGTGGCCCTCTTCAGTAAAGGGATTTAGGATGGGGATATTCATTGTGGCCCCTCTTTGTCTCTTCTCTCTCTTTATATAGCCTCTCCTGTGTCTTGTACCTGGCTTCTTTAATAATTGTAGGTCGCAACACATTTTCAAAAATAAAAAAGTTTCTTTTCATTTAAAAGCCTGATCTACAGGAAACTTATAAGTAGACAAGGATTGAATTCTATCCTGACTACACAGTGATAAAAAGTTGGGGGGTTTTATCATAGCATAATCGTACATAACAACTAATCAAAATGTCTCTTCTTTGGACACATAGAAGAAAAAAAGAGTAGGTAAACCAACATTTTATTTCACTATTGCACCAATTAAGAGATATACATGCCATGGTTCACGAAGAAATGTACAGACAATAGATCAAGAAATTGGATTGGGCGGTAGCATGGTGCTTTTTGGCACTAGAAGGAATAAATGCATACTTGTTTATACCATTCTCTCATCAATTTGTAACATATTCTCAGTTCCATGATTGTGAGATTGTTCTTATTCACTCCTTCCAAAAATCAAATTCCATTAGTTTTGGTAGCTTATTTGGCAACATTAAGATTATTGAATCATTAAGATCCTTTTTGAGGAAACAGTGTCATACAAAATAACTCAAAAAACATAATATCAACACAGCCTACACATTCTGAGATATACTACTGATGATTAAAAAGATTTTTAAAAGGATATCATTGCCCTTGAATCTTTCCCATAAAATCTGTATGACAAAACAACTCCTACTCACCATTTTTTTATTTTTTTGCGAATAAACAGAAAGCTTCCACTTAATATATTAAGAAGGGCCCAAATGGGAAATATATGATCTAGTCGGCCAAAGTAGGAGAGGAACCTACTTGAAAACCGAGCAGGAAAACAATAAGAACCAATTACAAACTCCTACTCACCATTAGGCAGTGTTAATTCTTTTTTCATCTTGGTCAGTATTTTGTGGTCTGTGGTGTCAGATGCTTAAATAAATATTACCATGGGGTTGAAGCAACATCAATCAGTATAACTACAATGAGGAACCGCTAGAGTGACAACAATGGGTCATAAAGCCAAAGCAATGACCTTGTTTTCAATAATATAAAGTACATTAAAAAAAACTAATCGACATTCACTCACATCCAAGCTTCTCCTCTGTTTGACCATGTGTGAGGAGAGACCCCATTTCCAAATAATGCAAATATGCAATTAAGGACACCACTGTCTGTGTCCCACTCCTCCAATCTTCATGGTACCTGATACCCAGTCAAATTATACAATGCAATGACAATTTTAATTCAATTTTCCTTCAGCTTAAAGAGTTATTCAGGACAGTGGATTCTGTACAATTTCAGAGCATGGATGCTACGCAGATTCAACTTTCCAAAAAGATGAGCATTACCAATAGTGAGTTGTCAGACTCTGAGAATAATGACATTAGGAACAATATGGATGGAACAGGATAATCATGAAAAAATGCATTCAACCTTATATGAAGAAAACACATTCAACCTTATAGACAACTCTCAACTTTTTTCCACAAAGAAGCACACACGCACACACCCCTCTCTCAAAAATCTAAATTATTTTTCATTATCGTTTATTTACCATAATATCAGCAAGGTAACACAAATCTTTCACATATTCATAGGGTGATTGTTGATGAGCTGATACACAGGCACAAAAAAGACAAGGATAATTCATTCAGAAGAATGAAAACAGCAATCTTTGGAGCATCATCAGTTCATGAATGCAGTTTTATTGGGTTATCGTATAGAATAGTGGAAGGCACGGCAAAAGTTTCTTCTAGCATAAATACCGAGCCTTGATTACAATGAAGAGGAAATGGCTCCTCTTAAATGAAAGTAACAAGCAAGCCCATGCCCACTACAATACAACTCATTGCAATTCCTTAGTAAAGTGCAGAGCCGACTAAAACTTGGGAACATGCAATATGTTGAACAATGATTTCATTGCAAATTTTATTGGCATGAAGAGATAGGAGACAAAATAGGGGAAAAGTTTGAGAGAAGCCATTAGAAAGTTAGCTTCCGTGGTTTCATAGAGAAGTACTCTCAAGATGGACCTTCTAGGCTGATGATATAAGTACGGGGCATTATACACCAGTGTTTAGAAATGTGGTATGCGGCTTGCGTGCAGCTGGGGTCCACATAGAGTATATGTGATATGCGGTAATATATGCAGTTCTATATTTTCATTGATAAAAAAATATATAATGATAATTTTCAAACAATAGATGACAAGATAAATATGCAGATATGATAATAATTTAGAACAAAGGTCTTTGATTACAAATTAGAGAAAATATTTGGACAATAAAAATAAATCTACATGTATAGTTGATAGTGGATATGGAAATAAGCCTACCGAGATGTTTAGAAAAATAGAAAGTAAGAACAATAACAATAATAATGGAGGAGTAAAAAATTCCCAAGCTATTAAAGCTTCCAAAGCAACCCTAATATCCAATAGGAAACATAAAGTCCACCCTTTAATAAAATAAAGGCACCCCAAAGTATTCTATTCAATTCTTGTGAGCCCTTAAAAAAAAGACCACATGTGTATGCAGACCGCATATGTGGGTCTGGACTGCACAATTCGGTCCAGTAGCATATGCGGCCACACAGACCGCATACCAAAAAGTGTTATACACTCAACCTGCAGTCCTAAGTAGTATATGAAATCTCTAATTTGATTAGGGAAAATGCAAGAAGGTGTGCATGCAATTCATTTGAGTATATATCATTTTTTTTTGTGAAGGTATGTAAGTCACTAGACAAGTATATACCTTCCCAAAAAAATTCAAAACATGTCACGATTGCAAAAGTGATTGCAGGAATGACTATCTATATTTACACAAGGTTATGGTTGTCTAATTATGTGCAAGATAAATCAATTACGTTGAGTCGTGACCTAGGTTCTAGGATCTATTTTCCCAGTGTAATTGTTTAGTCACTGAAAATATCAAAAGGGGTTATTGTTAATCCCAAATTTATGTTTGTATTGGTATGTTTACGTGACAAAATAAATGAACGTTTTAATGTAATATGTTGAGTCTTGTAAGTCAATTAGCGAAGATCAACGAACGGCTGAAGATTCAGACCACCAAATACATTTGAAATCTCTCTCGGTAACCCTTTTGGTCAAAACATGAAATTGCATATTTCTGCAATATAATATGGATAGAACAATAGTCTGCCATGCCATCCCTTGGTCCCATGCCAGAAATCGAACATGCAATGCAAGCCAGCTCATTCTCCTCTGTGTTATTCAAACTCTTAGACCCATCATTTAATGAAGGAAACTAAAAACATTAATATTTCGAAATTGATTTTTTTTTTCAAATACCATGTTTTCGATTATGTTGTTTGGGTTGCCAATTTCTTATTTTAGATTACTCATGATACAATAAACAAGAAACCCCACCCCCCTCCCCAAAAGAAAAAAAAGGAAAATAAAACCCTAGATTTCTCAATACACCAAAAAAAAAAAGGAAGAAAGAAAGAAAGAATCACCTGTAGTACTGCCCCGGGCACTCTCGGAGGATGTCCGAGAGACGCCTGTACAGGTCCTTGAGCACATCAATCTGAGCCCTTGCTTTCTCCAGAACCTCTGAATCATCCATAAATTGAAATGAACCAAAAAAAACTTGCACCAAAACATCAATTTTTAAGGGTCCCCAACAAAAGAAGAAACTAAGTAAAACCTGGAACGGGAAGGGAGCGGTGGACCAAGAGGAGTTCGGAGTGCATAGCACGGGCGGCGGATTCTATCTCCATCACAACCGACTTGATCCGCTCCCGGATGGCTCCCGACTCCTCCAGCTGCGCCAGCAACCCCTTGAATTGCTTCTCCATTGAAGCAGAACCGTTGATTTCGGGGGGCATTGAAGGAGGCGGAGGAGAAACGTTGCCGTCGGACATTGGAGGAGGAGGAGGAGCCAAGGAGGCGATACGGAAGCGTACCGGAAACGCTACGGGAGCTTGGCGAGGTTTTAGGGCAATGGAACACGTGGCAACGGGAGACTTGGCGGGAAGCGGAGGGGGAGCGCTGACACTAGACCTGTGAACCGGTCACGGTTCGACCCGGACCACCTGATAAAAGACGTGGATACCCGACCTGAATGACCCGACAATTAAAACGGTTGGGGTTTGAGTTCACCCCAAGCAAATACTATTTAAATTTTTTTATTTATGATTTGACCCAACACACGATTCAACCAAACAGTTATAATAAAATGTTGAATAATCATTTAAACTTTTAAACATTTAAAATATTTTTACAACTTTTTGACTTCACGCAAAAACATAATAATTTAAACTCTATTCTAAATATTTCTTCATAAAATATTAAAAAATCAAAATAGTAAATAACTATTTATAATATACTAGACTTTATTAAAAAGAAAAAAAAATAAAGCCATTGTATGCCATTAAAAAATTAATTGACCTCTTTTTATATGGCCTAGGCTTGTTCATAGGTCGATTCGACCTGACCCGACCCGATCCAACCCGAGACCTAATATGGATCTAACCTAAATGACTCGACAATCAAACGGGTCAAGCGGGTCTACTCAGATCTGATTAGTTGACAAGCCTAGCCGATATTCAATCAATTTTACAGCGCGATTTGCATACTTGTACGTTATGATAGCGTAGTATATATTAAATTTTATTTTATGGCATTATTTTTTTAATATAAATAAAAAATATTATATGTTAATATATTTCATTTTGTATAACAATGTGTAGAACAATGAGAGAGCATGTATAATTTTCAAAAAAAAGTAAAAACCTTTGGAACTGGTTTGGCTAGAGGATAAATGTTGAGATGAAGGTAAATTATGGAGATAAGTGAGTGGGAAGATAGCTTATCCCCATTTAATATAAAAATTATTGAAATAAATTGCGGATAGTTACCCCAATTTTAAAATGAAAATATGAAAATTTACTCCATCTAAAGATTGTGATAGCATTTATCCTCACTTTATAATAAAAAAATATATTAATATATCTCAATGTATAATGCATTTCGTATAACAATATGTTTTCAATATAAAAAAACGTATAATTTAAAATAAAAAAAATGGTAAGAACCACAAATCAGCTGCTGAAAAATTGGACATATCATTTCGTTTTGGTAATGGATCCCAGAATAATCTACCTTTGAAATGAAGGGACCAAGCCCTCATTTGTAATTTGTAATGGGCGCGGTTACACTTCTTTTGTTTTATAAGTACACTAGCAGTTGAGTATGTCATTAATATAATATATAAAATTATCAAACACGATAATGTATATTCATACTATCCATACGTATATATTTTATTTTGTTATAAAATAAATATATTTTTATATATTTTAAAAAATCAAAATATAGATAAAATATAACTATACTATATATAAGAAATATAACATTTTCCTATTATAATACCTTTGAATACATACTCCAATGAATTGTGTATAAATGTTGATATAATCCGACACTTATGCGGATGGCCATGTCATCTAACTCAACATATAACATCTCTAATGTATACTATACTCTATTACAAGGAAAAACATAAAAATGCATGCATATATTTGTAATTGTATGATTTATCTTTTGTGAAAAATAAATATATTATTGGATAAATATATATCTTAAGAAAATAAAATAAAAAACAAAAAAAACGTGTGCAATATGCAATAATGATTGCATTGTTACGCCCCGGTGTGGCCGACCCCAGGACCGTATAAAAAAAAAATAATAATAATATCAACAAGGATCGAATAAGATAACAAGGCAACGGGGAAGTGATAGCCGATAAAAAAATGCGGAAGTATAAAATACAAATAAGTCTATAATAAAAAATGTTATTACAGCCTCGAATACACAATTACTGTCCTGTGAGAGTCCAAGTCTAGTCCAAATACAACATGAGCGACACACACGACTTTCAAATACATACATAGAGGATTGCTGACAGCCTTGCACTCGCCGACCGAAAGACAGAACGCTCCATGCACGAACTAGGTTATAGGGATACTCCAGCTCCATGCCCAACTCAGCCCCTGGTGGAAAAAGAAACACATGAGGGGTGAGCTACAAGCTCAGTGAGTGATAAGAATCCAAGTTCTACCAATATAATATAATATCCACACATTGTTCTTATAAAAGAAGTATGGACGGGAGAACCCCAACCGACAAATGTCACGTAGAGATGTGACCTCACCTCACCCATACCCCGAAGGAGGGGGGGGGGACATTTGGGAAACGACTAACCCATTAACAGTAATGTGCAGTATCACAAACTAGAACAACGCTACAAAGATTATCTGCATCGATATATTATACGTTACGATGCCTTGCATCATCCGGTAGCCCTCTCCTGAGTAGTCTTCGTCCTGACGGCCATCTATGGTCGGTACATGAGTCTCGTACGGTAGTGACATCGTACTCTGACTTTCCCAACGATACGGTGGCATAACGCAGGACAGAATCAACACCGGGTAGCTTCGACGCACGATGATGTAGGAAAACAGTATTTCATGCTTGCGATATCATCAAGTAGCATTCTCCTTGACGGCCTTCCAAGATAGGTACGAAGCCACAAGGGTATCGAAATACATCCTATGATGTGGTAGCACTATCCAAGATAGATTCAACGCTTAGAAGCTTCGACGCGACAATACAAGAGGAAGCACTCTAACCTCATCCTTACCTTCACCCCTAGGGTGACATGGGACTATTAGAAAGGAAAATAACTCGCTAACTCCCTTAACCTTCCGGTAGCCCTCTCCTGGGTAGCCCTCTTCCTGATGGCCTTCCAAAATAGGTACGAAGCCACAAGGGTATCGAAATACACAGTGGGCCTCCTATGATGTAGCGGCAGAAACCAGGATAGCTCCAACGCCGGGTAGCTTCAACGCGGATACGAGGTAAGGGAGAAGCATTCCACGCTCACAACACGATCCTCAAGGATCAACTATAATCATCTAGCAAATAACAATGCTAATGAATTCTATTTAATTGCCATACAGATGCATCACTCGAACGCGAGGAAAATACTTAAGTTCTCGCACTTAACAATAAGAAGGCATGATTCTAAAGGTGGGGGGGGGGGGTCATCCGCGTGCCTATCACAGATAGACCAAGCATAATATCGTCATCACTATCGGATAACGAATACCGATACAATAATGAACTCTCATGATAAGTCAAACAATTAAACATACACACAATTATCACAGGAGATTTTCTATCACAACGAGGTGCATGGACCACATGTCCAAAGAACCTAGCATTCAAGAATTAACTGCATTTCCTAAATCAATCACATGATTCCACTATATGCACAAGATAATAGTGAGACTCATTCATTAGCTATCATTAAGTATAAGCATATGGAATTAGATTCTCTAAACAAGCGGGGAATCAATGAATAAAAATGCTAAGTAACTTATGAAATAAATAAGCTCACCGCTCCTCATAGAATATTCTAAGGAAATGAAAGAAAATCACATTTCCTAACACAACCAAGCTTCATCAAGTGTGTGTATATATAACTAAGAAAAATCACAAGGCACATTAGGGAATATGCTCAAGCAAGGATTTACTAGCAAGATAATAATCGTTATCTAGGCATGGAATAGCTAATATGACATATGACATTTTTAAACTATGAACAACTAGACTACATGGATGAACACGAAAGTAATTAATTTAACATACTCGCAAGGTATAGCTCACTACGGCTTCAAACAGATTACATAGAATGAGATAAAAATAGTATACAATGACATGCAACATAATCCATATATTCACATGCATTCCAGATAACATCCGCAATCTCCAACTAAAAGGATGTCAGAGCAAATCTGTGTACAAGCAGGTGCATGTCAAATAAGCCTCATGCGAACTAGGAATTTAAGTAGAAACTACCTCTACTACTCAGTTCAAAAAAATGAGTCTCATCATCTCATGAAAATATCCACAGTCTTACCCCAACATCTATGGCGGCAACAACATCACTACACCCTCAATTCCACAACAAGACCCAAAGTATACACCCAATGCTTCGCGTTAATCGATTAATCATCTCTTACTCACATATATATACGTCATATGACATTTCAACATATGCTTACTAGTAAGCTCATACAAATGCCCTATAAGGGCTAAGGATAGAATTCTATGGATCAACTAATTATTAACCACGCTTAATATTTACTAACATAGAAGTAGTATTACAAAGGATTACTTAAGTCATGTCACACTCCATAATTCATGATATCATATACATGATCATGCTAGCAAGTAGTGTATAAAAATATGAGGAGTTATTATACAATTATCACATGAAGCTGGATACTTGAGTGTTTGCTTAATATCTAACATGTCTAATTCGCAAAGAGGGCATAGGTTAAGAGAAAAGAAGAGCAACTCAACGATTGACAACTATATAGACACGTATAAGGCACATAAATACTAGACAATTCAGTCAATGCTAATCACAAAAGAATTAACTACTAAGCAACCACTTGTACAAGAAAACTATAGCATCTCATAGATTATATCGCAACATATGAAAGGGGACTTAGACATGTCCAGTAAGATTCAATACCTATTGTACTAGCATGGAACAATGATTACCA
>CM060875.1:27708189-27922937 GCA_030737845.1 Acorus calamus
TAGCACATAACGGAAGTTTTAAAGATTATCATGAACAATAAACTCCATCAAGGCTTGCTGAGAACAATATAACTAGGCATGTTTTTTTTATAAAAAAAAGTTTTGTTGGTGAGATATATAGATTTTAAGGGGCCAAAAGAAAGTTGACCTGAGGATTTGCAAGAACATAAGGATTCTGAGGCAGAATGGCTGAAATTGTATTATGTATTAATAGCATTTGCTTTGGTAGATTCTCCACAAGATAAGTACCTTCTCTATTTTGGGAAAGTGTATCATGGTAATTAAAAATCCTGGGATGTCGCATGAACATGGACCGGCTGGCTAAGGAGAATTCTGACTTTAAAAAATGTTGAACCGGGTATGTAAATGACTCCTGTTAATTGGTGCCCATGTATTAATAATATGCATGGGAACTTTCTCATGTTTGCTGTAAAATAAATGGTCATATATATACATAATTAAAAGGTATGAATAAGCTGGTAGTCTAATAAATGAAAGTCTATTATATAGTAAATTAAAAAAATACAAAAATATACGACATTCATATTATTATATTTTTTATTAAAAAATTATACTTTAAGCACATATCCCTTAAAAAAAGTGAGAGCACATTGTGGGGTCTCATCTAATTCAATGTGCAGTGTCATCTATAATTCCTAAATGTTTTAAATTTTTTCTTAAAGTATATACTCATTTAATAAAATATATGCTATTATAAAAAGTGATACATATTTAAATGATTCAGTACCTTTATATTTTGAAAAAATAAAAAATTTAATTTTTCAGACACCATACTAGTGGAATATATACTATGTTAGAACAATCTACACTCACTAGTGAAAATACGCGTATGGGAGACTGTCTATGGATTGTAGATGCAAAATAGACTAAGGCAACGCTTAGATATACAATTAAAATGCTGAGATTCTTAGGGTACGCTTGGATTTGTTGTAGGGAGACTCGGGCACTCAGCGTCTAGAGAATCAAGGGTGGTAAAGGAAAGGTGTTTTCACAACTTCTCAAACGTGAAAAAAATAATCCAGCAAAGTTATTCTTTTGTTGAAAATGTAGACATCATATTCTTATTTGGATCTATTGTGGCATTAAACTGTGTTTCCCACCGCAAAATCCACCTCACCCTGGATCTAAACAAAGTATTAGAATCTTATATTTCAAATCCAGTTTTTAAAAAATAATTTTTATTAGCTTTTCAATCAAAAACTTTTTTTGTCTAAAAAGGAAGATGATGGTTTGAAAAGTTAAATGTTAAAAATATGTTTGAATTCTTATTTAAAAATTTTAATTTTTTCAAACGCAGAATCTACCAAGTACAGATTTAGTGTATGAACGCTCTTACCTAACCCATAACTAAAGGCCACTCGTTGGGCATTTGGACTGGGCCAAATATATTTCCCGAAGAGAGAAGCCCAGCCCAACATAGAAAACCTACTTTCCATTGATTCTCCGAGCCACACCAAATCCTTCCCTTCCCATACAGAACCCCCCCAAGCCAACAAAAACAGAGAGCAAGCGAAAAGCAATGGCTCCTCGGTGTCTCCCCACCTCCATATCTCGCATGTCCATCTATGGATTCCCTTCAAGAAACTCAATTTCCCATATGGGTTTGTTCCCTGACACACTCAGAAACCCAAACTGCCTCCCCTTTTGGAGGGACTCCTCCAGAAGTTTCAGTTTCATTTCACTCCCAATCACAAGAAGACCTTCCAGACATTCATTCCAAGGTATACCCAATTCATAATTTTCAGTTATGCTTTGTGGGTTTATATAAAAATCGTTTATTTGTTTATTATCATGCACTGACTGTTGTTGGTGGTAGCTTTATAGGCTGATTAGAGTCCATGATCACTTTTTTTTTGTGTTTAGGAATTCTATCACTGCTATTTGTTTGTAATTCTTTTGTTGATTTCAAAGTTAATTGATTTATAGGATTTAAAAAAAAAGTTACCATTTGTTTATTAGAAACAAAGATGATGTAACATGGTAACCAAACGATGATAAGTACTGGTAAAATTGGTAGGGCCGGATTCAAAAGTACCATGAGTAGTATATACTCAAGTTTCCTTTCCATTTATTCTTTGGGAGTTGTTCGTCCATGGCTTCATTATCTTCTGTAGTGATTTTACTGTATGGTGCTATTTCATGAAATTGAACTTGCTTGTTTGTCAAACAAGCAATCTTTGTTTTCATTTTCATATATTTTTAGACTTCTGCGGGCCTGATTTATTTAATTGCTCTTTTTTTTTCTTTTTGACTAGACTAGAAACATCAACTTTTATAAGGTAACCTTCAAAAACTTGAACTTCAAAGAACTTGTAGATGTCTAAGTTTGAAGAAATTTTCTTATGTTGCAGTGAGATCAATAGTTGCACCCACAGAAGCTGTTGCAGGATTTGATGAGATGGTTGCTGAAACTCAGAGGAAGTATTACATGCTAGGAGGGAAGGGAGGTGTCGGGAAGACGAGCTGTGCTGCGTCTCTTGCTGTTAAGTTCGCAAATAATGGGCATCCTACCATTGTGGTGTCAACTGATCCTGCACATTCCTTGAGTGATTCTTTTGCTCAGGTAAGAACAAAAAGGAACAATATATATAATTAAAATATGAAACAGTTTGGCCCATTTAGCACGTTTTGGTGCTCAAAGCCAAGGAAATTCTTGTGAAGGGGAAAAAGTTGAACGTTAAAATCTTTTATGCAAGGGCTTGAAAGGAAATTACATTTTAGTCCTGGAAATTTAACATTTGCTTTTAGAAATATTATTCATTTTGCCAGCATGAATGTTTATTTCCTTTAGATGATGGAATGTTTCTGTCATTAGGACTTGACTGGTGGAACACTAGTACCTGTTGACGGATTGGATTCTCCACTTTTTGCTCTTGAGGTGAATATATAGCCTTACATATGAATATTTTTTTATAGTTTTGTTATGAATCAGCCACTCGCTTTCACTTTTATTTGCACTAAAATAATTAATGGGATTATGTATATATTAGTTCAAGAACTTGATTTGTATTTGCAGATTAACCCAGAGAAAGCTAAGGAAGAATTTCGCAATGCAAGTCAGAGTAATGGAGGCACTGGGGTCAAGGATTTTATGGACAGTATGGGTCTTGGAATGCTTGCTGAGCAGGTATGTAATAACTTCCTTTGATGTGTGGATCAAATGTCTAGAGTGTGCCTGCTACATTTTAAATTATGAAAATCTATATTTTGTTCTCCAATTGTATGACCTTACATAAATTTATGTTTCATCAGAATACTTTTGCTTTAACTAATTATTTGACTTTTGTGGTTTTGAGGTTGGATGCAGATGCCTGATTTTGAGCATCTTGGGATGTTTATATTTCTATATTATTATTTTTTGTGGTTGGCAGGAATCGGAAAAATCATTTAGACAGTAAAAAATATATGAAGATAAAAAATCTCAGACCAAGAAAGAGAAATATCAAAATATTGGATTTCCATAGGGTTAATGCCATTTTTTTCCATCAACAAGATTGATGTATTTCCCTCTTGTTTCTCTTTGTTATTGTTCTCCCATTGCCTTCCTTTTCATATGATAAAAACTCAAACTTATATTATCAAATGCTTCATCTGATTGACAATCTTCACGGAATTTAATTGGGAATAGTCCTTTCCTTCTTGACAATACGAGCAGTGGAGTTGCACTAAAGCTCATGGTTGGCAAGTATAGTTGAACAAGCATAAGCATGCTTCTACTATAAGCCCATGTAAAATCCACTGACAAGTCACAGATATTGCTTTGATTTGGCCAATATTAATTCATAAATAGTATTATTTTCCATGGAATCGTCACCATCATTATACCGTTTCCCAAAAGAATTAGTGGTGGCTTTCTGGTTTCATCCAGTTCTTATCCATTTTTAAGCTTCAAATTGTTAAGTACTGGTTAGATTAATTTTTGTCTTTCTTCAGTCTTGTCTGACGTCTGGATTTGATATGCCTCTAACTTGTTAATGCCTTTATATGTAGATTTAATTATTCATAACTGACTGAATTTATGATCCTTTAATTTATATTCATTTAAGCTCATTGGGATTATATCATCTCTAACTTATGATTTTTATTTTTGTGATGTAACCATCTAGGTTTTAGTTTAGTTTAACCACACCCTACAGGTTTTTCCACGATCATTCATGACTTTGATTCAATATTCAGATGTAAGATTGTTAACTAAAAAATCATGTCCCTCCATCACTCTGCATTATCGAATCAACATGCTTGGTTTTTATTTATTCAACATCTTCGTCGCCTTCTACTAAAAGTATAACAGTCATATTGGGAATCAAATGGAGGCTGGAAAATCCTCAGATAGAATGTGATAATGAGCCACATCTTACGTCTTCTTTGCAAAAATATATATTTTTGTTATACACAATTACGCATTCTCCTGAATTTTTTTTCCATTATACTGATGTTTTAAATTTTTTTTATCAAGTAAATCTCCTTAGGCAACAGGATATCTGCACATTAACATCTTGTCAACTGTGTGAATCCTTGTATTGAAATCAAGAAGCTAGAAGACTAATCGTATTTGTAGGGATGTTTAACGAGATTTAGTGTCTTTAATGCAACCTTGGGTTACCACCTATTTTAAGATACTCATTTTATGTTATAAATATTATTGTTAGTGTGTGTATGCATCATAAGGGAAGTGCGACATAGCAGAGAAAAAGACAGAGAAAGTTGAAAGACCCAAATTGTTGTTCTATTTTCTTGTATATGTTTGTCAAATCACATGTAAATTCTTATTGTGGAATTAAATCGTATTCTTATCCAAGAACAGACAGCTTGCAAATATTTTGACCTGTTTTATATTACCAGTGGGGTCTAATTGTTCCTCTATAATGTCAAGCTAGGGGAATTGAAACTTGGGGAGTTGGTTGATACACCTCCACCTGGACTTGATGAAGCCATCGCAATTTCTAAGGCATAAAACTCTTCTGGGTGTTATTGTCATTCAAGTTCAATTGTTAGTTTTATATGATAGAATTTTGGTACCTGAGAATCTATCATTTCCTTTTATTTCTTATTCCTTTTTATGTCATTTTCCAGGTTATGCAATTTGTCGAAGCACCTGAGTACAATATGTTTAGCCGCATAATTTTTGATACTGCCCCCACAGTAAGAACTGATGTGCCTGATTGATCTATCATTCTCAAAAAAAAAAAAAAAAATTATTGCAATTTCTTATGTTTTGCCAATTTTTATCCTTAACAGGGTCACACTCTTCGTCTTCTCTCCTTGCCTGACTTTTTGGATAAATCAATAGGCAAGATCATGACGGTAAATTTCCAATGTGGTTGAACCTGGTTGATTTAACTTGCCTCGTATTCATAAAGTTTTATTTTAGGTCACTCTTTTTTGTTGCTTTATACTTTGGTTATTGCTCTTAACTGTGGCATTGATGTGCTATATGTTTCTCTTGTATGTTCTCTTTCATATTGTATCACCACTATGTCTTTGCATCATGATGGGCAGGATTGGATTTGCTGGTATGCCATTGCAATCTCTGGACTGACATGCCCCTACTTCAATATTCGTTTTATTGTGGAATTTATATCTATTATTTAATAGTTCTGGAATTTATTCTCTATTGTGTTTCGAATTTAGTTTGTCATGTCAAAATTTAGTTTAGAGTTTGGCATATCACGCTTTTGTACTTCAGGAAGATGGGCAGGATTGGATTTGCTGGTATGCCATTGCAATCTCTGGACTGACATGCCCCTACTTCAATATTCGTTTTATTGTGGAATTTATATCTATTATTTAATAGTTCTGGAATTTATTCTCTATTGTGTTTCGAATTTAGTTTGTCATGTCAAAATTTAGTTTAGAGTTTGGCATATCACGCTTTTGTACTTCAGGAAGATGGAAATGAATGTTGATATTCTTATGTATTCTACCTATTCACTTCATGATATTTATTCTACTTATTCACTTCATGATATTTAATTTCCTTAATACTACTAATGTCAGTTAAGGAAGAAGATAGCTTCAGCAACTTCAGCAATTAAATCAGTTTTCGGGCAGGAAGAAGCACGACAAGATGCTGTAAGCCTGCTTTGAGATTGTTGAATTAACAGGCTTTTGTCTGTAATTAACAGTGATACATGTAATTTATTTTTTCCTGCAGTCTGACAAGCTGGAGAAGTTGAGAGAGAGGATGATAAAAGTGCGAGAGCTTTTTCGTAACACGGAATCTACGGAATTTATCATTGTTACAATTCCCACGGTAACTATCTATTTTGGTAAATTATCCTTTGTTAAAATTCCCACGGTTATAGTTCCCATGGAATTTATCATTGTTACAATTCCCACAGTAACTATCTATATTGGTAAATTATTGCTTTTCCTGATGACGTGGGTTGATTTTTATAAATCCTAGATTTCCATACCCTATTTTGGATTTAAAAACTAATTTGGGGCATGAGTGCATAACATTGGAATCATTTGATGTTGTGAATTCAGTGGTGCTAGAAAACTACTCTTTTTACACTTTTATAGTGTTTTGCTTGATTTTGAAAATTCTATTGATTTTTTCGTTTGAAAACTTCCATGAATATCCAAAAATCAAATATGGAAATATGGAAATTGTTATGTAAAGGCATACCTGCATTGTTTGAATCCCTCATGTGGGTGGATTACATTCATTTTCATGTACTATAACTTATCCATGCCACCTTCTAGCTATTATTTATTTGTTCGTTTGTTATTTGTCTTAAAGGTCATGGCTGTTAGTGAATCATCAAGGCTTCATGCTTCTTTAAAAAAGGAAAGTGTTCCCGTCAAGAGACTTATCGTCAATCAGGTTCTGCCACCATCTGCTTCAGATTGCAAATTCTGTGCAGTGAAAAGAAAGGTACAAAATTTAACTGCCTCTGTTTCTTACCTTTTAGCAGCAGCCTCCATCCAAATTGATCTATGAAATGAATCACATGGACTTTCCAAATGATGGATTTCTTTCATCATCAAATAACCATCACTGTGCCACCTATACTCATCGATTGCTTCAGAGTACTTGTAAATTGGGTGGATGGAGGGAAGACCATCCTAAATTGCGGAAAATTTAATATTAATACTTACTGAGAATATCATAAGTACATGCTTGGATGAATGACATATGTCCATCAAAGATTTAAAAACCTTTCATCAGTTACAAAACTATGGATGAAAATCTCATAAATGTTCCTTGATGGACGTGTCATTCATTCAATCATCATGTACTAATAGGATTCCCATCGGTATGCAATGACATTAAAATTTTCCATAAATTGCCTGCTCCATTGAATGCAGCAACCAAGAAAAAAATTGCATCAATAATTTCCTTTGAGATAGTTATTACATGTAAGCACAGTGTTTCCAAGGGCACTTCAATTTAATACTCAATTCACCTGGATCCACTGGTCAAATAAATGATAATAATTTATAATAACTGCTTTTTTCTGATAATCTAATAATGCTGGAGATTGATTAAAAAAAATTGCATCTCCTGATGTGTGTTCTCGTTGCAGGATCAAATGCGTGCACTTGATATGATAAAGAATGACCCAGAACTCATGAGTCTGACATTGATTCAAGCGCCACTGGTTGATGTAGAGATTAGAGGCGTTCCTGCATTAAGATTTTTGGGTGACATTATTTGGAAGTAATTTGGCATTGAGAGTGATTATGCGTGCAGGTCATGGTCCTATGTTTTTGGACAGGTCACTGCATTTTTTTTGAGTTTGGTACAGTGAAAGGCTCTACTCAAAGTCTCTCCCCAACTGGATTATAGATCAGAAATTTTACAGATGAGAACCTCACCATTTCAAGAAGGAAACAGTGTGTTGCATGATCAGGAACGGGTGGTGAACCGATGAATGATTGTATCATGACATGATAAAAAAAAAAGAAGCAGTCTTCAATAGTTTGCATCTTGGGCTGATATGCCAAACATGTTTTTTTAATAATAAGACTGTTCATTGCTCTTGTATTTGTAGTTACCAACCTATCAAATGAGGTTGAAGAGTTCACATATTCAATTATCATTCATTCCCTGATAATACTCTGTTTACTTCCCCTCTACATTGTTCTCTAGTATCTTTTTCTATCAAGATTCAAAACTAATGTTTAAGCCAAAAATTTCAGCCATGCAGGATAAAAATGGCCCAAGACAAAAACTTAGAGAAGGCATGTAGAGAGAGCTCTCCTTCAAATCTGAGATTCAGTTGTTTGGTCTTTTATTGTGTCTTCAGCTACCAAGCCTCTAATCTTCACATCATAGTACACTTCTTCAACTCTCCTAAGGTCATACTTCAAGCCTGACAACAAGAAAAATAAAATAAATGCTAAAAGACATCAGCGAAGCTAAACAGACACTACTGTCATTATATAGACAACGAAGAAGGGGATGCAATCAGTTGACCTTCTCCCGATAAATGGAAAAAAAGAAAAAAAAACATCAGATGATATAAAGTTCAACTGATCTTGCTTAACTGACATTGCAAGTAGGCTTGGTAAACAAGCTGATTGGCTCAGGCACGACTCGATTAAAGCTCGTTCAATCTCTTTTGATTAAATAAACAAACCGAGTTTAAACAATTTTTAAAGCTCGATTTTTAAACGAACCGAGTCGAGCCTAGACGAGCTCATTTACTTAACAAAAAAAGAGGGACGAGACGAGACGAGACGAGACGAGCCGAGCCGAGCCGAGCCGAGCCCGAGCTTATATTACTTTCACATGTATAAGGTGTTGTGATTTGTAAAATGTGATTTCTCAAATACTAAATAAATTTTTTTTTAGCTAAATGAGCCCGAACAGAGCCTTGATTCGAGCTTCGGCTTGACTTTTTTAACCAACAAGCCGAGCTGAGCTTCAGCTGAGCTTTTTACGAGCCCAACAAGCCGAGCTTGACAATTCGGCTCGTTTACCACCCCTAATTGCAAAAATGTATTCAACTATAAATTTATGCCTTCCAACAGTATCAAAATGAGCATCCATGCCAGATTGTTTGAGCATTGGATTCAAATGAAGGGTAAAAAAAAACTTACTATCAAACTTCCTGCGTAAGAAGTCATTTCGAAGATTTAGCATCCGAAATGAAGCATGGAGATCCATCAAGAACTTCATGATTTTTCTCGGACAATCATAATCCCCAGCTGTCACTTGGTTCACCACATATCTTGGCTGGAAGGTGATAAACATTCATCAAAACTCAACAGCGATTAAAGCGATTGTGCTTAAAGAAAAGTAGAATTCCAGTAATGGAAACTGCTGTCGCATCTATCATCAATCATTAAAGTGAAAAACCCTGAACAAATTAAAACACCCAGAGTCCAAGAATATATGTTGACAGTACCTTAGTATATTCATAAATTGAATCTTCAAATTTTTTATGAAGTTACAGGAAATAAATGAAAATGGGCAGCTCTGGTGGATAGGAACACATACGCATCAGTGATTTGGTACACTATGAGTAACAACAGAATTGTTCGTAAAATCAGATTACACATAAAAAGCATTATAGTCAATTTATGAGAACACTAATAGCACAATGAAAAATGGTATTTATTAAAATTGAGAACACCATTAAACAAATATGTTGCATTGCAAACCGTTGCATTTAGTACAAGTTCTACCCAAAAGCTAAATTTTATTACTTATTGCAAATACCCAAAAGCTAAGTTTAGATTTTTGTAACTCCAAATTTTTTGTTGAATTCATAAAACACTGGATTGTAAACCAAAAGATTCTACAACATAAATGAAGTCCAGCAACATCCTGAGTTGTTTTATTGAGAATTCATCAGGTATTGTAACATTGTATTATCATATAAGAAAGTTGGGAAATTGCAAGTTAATAATGTTAGAACTTAGAAGAATCTAGTAGCAGAAGAAAAGAGGTTTTCGTATTGTCTCGTGCAATATCATAGGTATTTAGCTCATAAAATGTTGGATGTATAACAGGTAAAATAATGTCACAAAACTAAAGAGAGGGAACAGCATTCAATGCACATTGGAAACATATAGACAAATTTATTTACAGCGAGGATAAATTAGCACAGCAGATAGAAAACACATGATAAGAATATCTCATCTACATCATAGGGAATTAATACAACTCTTTTATTTTGGTTGGCAACTGATGTAACTCTTACCATTTCATTGGACATGAAACATAATCCTGCAATAGAAAAAGTCACTTAACATTAATAGATTAGAGTGTTTTAATATGAATGAATAGAAAATAATATGCAGTTGTCCACATAATCATAAAAACACAAAAAAAAAAAAAAAATATTAACGAACACAATAAATAATATAAAATGCTATTTGAATATAGATATATACATAACATAATATTTCCAAATAGATTATTTTGCTTAAATTGTACTTTGGTGCTGTAATGGAGAATAGATCAAGCAAAAAGTGTACATTTTTTCATTAAATGTGTAAGGTCTGGTCAATAATTCACCTATAGCTGAACCTTATGTCAATATAGATAAAATCATCCGTAGATCACTGCAAACTGTTATCCTCCACGATATCCATTTTTTTTCATTAGCATCATATAAGTGGTCAAGGAACTAAACTATGTTGGGTTTATTTCACATCATGGACTGGTTTAGATGGGAAACGGATCAAAATGTAGTATTTGAATTATTTGTCATATGATCTTTTTCATAACAATGAGTTGCGCACCAGTAAGATAGTCTTCAATGTCAAGACAAAAGTCTGAGGCATCCACTGCACAGCATAACAAAGAAAGAGATAAGTTGACAATCGTATATGAAAGATATTAGATGTAAAACAAGAATAGGAAGTACATGAAAGAAAACAATGATAATAGTACCCTGAATATCTATTCTAACAAATGGCGAAAGTTTTATATAATTTGAATCCCAAAAAAGCATTCGCAGGTAATCTGCCCTCTATTGGGGAACTTGAAACAGTATTAATAACTAAATTTTGAGGTGCACCAAATGTCCTTACACACTTGGATAAAACATCTGTATGAAACTATGAATCTAAACTATAAAAACTCCTCGAACTCCATGCAAACGGTGCAAATCTCTTTAATGGGCCCTCTCACCTTACTAGAAAAGGATTTGCTCTGTTTAAGGTGGAAGAACTGCCCTTAGGGAATGAAAAAGAAAAACTGTTTTAGAGAAAGGACTTCCCACTAGAAATGCTTGGGTAAGTGTGGCTTTCTTATTCAAGGACTGATGCAACACATCCTTAAGGCAGAGAATCATGTTCAAAGGGTGGGCTGATTCCTAGTGAAATAAAAGGCCGTGATTTTTTTAGTATGCGGCAAGTGGCCCTCTTCAGTAAAGGGATTTAGGATGGGGATATTCATTGTGGCCCCTCTTTGTCTCTTCTCTCTCTTTATATAGCCTCTCCTGTGTCTTGTACCTGGCTTCTTTAATAATTGTAGGTCGCAACACATTTTCAAAAATAAAAAAGTTTCTTTTCATTTAAAAGCCTGATCTACAGGAAACTTATAAGTAGACAAGGATTGAATTCTATCCTGACTACACAGTGATAAAAAGTTGGGGGGTTTTATCATAGCATAATCGTACATAACAACTAATCAAAATGTCTCTTCTTTGGACACATAGAAGAAAAAAAGAGTAGGTAAACCAACATTTTATTTCACTATTGCACCAATTAAGAGATATACATGCCATGGTTCACGAAGAAATGTACAGACAATAGATCAAGAAATTGGATTGGGCGGTAGCATGGTGCTTTTTGGCACTAGAAGGAATAAATGCATACTTGTTTATACCATTCTCTCATCAATTTGTAACATATTCTCAGTTCCATGATTGTGAGATTGTTCTTATTCACTCCTTCCAAAAATCAAATTCCATTAGTTTTGGTAGCTTATTTGGCAACATTAAGATTATTGAATCATTAAGATCCTTTTTGAGGAAACAGTGTCATACAAAATAACTCAAAAAACATAATATCAACACAGCCTACACATTCTGAGATATACTACTGATGATTAAAAAGATTTTTAAAAGGATATCATTGCCCTTGAATCTTTCCCATAAAATCTGTATGACAAAACAACTCCTACTCACCATTTTTTTATTTTTTTGCGAATAAACAGAAAGCTTCCACTTAATATATTAAGAAGGGCCCAAATGGGAAATATATGATCTAGTCGGCCAAAGTAGGAGAGGAACCTACTTGAAAACCGAGCAGGAAAACAATAAGAACCAATTACAAACTCCTACTCACCATTAGGCAGTGTTAATTCTTTTTTCATCTTGGTCAGTATTTTGTGGTCTGTGGTGTCAGATGCTTAAATAAATATTACCATGGGGTTGAAGCAACATCAATCAGTATAACTACAATGAGGAACCGCTAGAGTGACAACAATGGGTCATAAAGCCAAAGCAATGACCTTGTTTTCAATAATATAAAGTACATTAAAAAAAACTAATCGACATTCACTCACATCCAAGCTTCTCCTCTGTTTGACCATGTGTGAGGAGAGACCCCATTTCCAAATAATGCAAATATGCAATTAAGGACACCACTGTCTGTGTCCCACTCCTCCAATCTTCATGGTACCTGATACCCAGTCAAATTATACAATGCAATGACAATTTTAATTCAATTTTCCTTCAGCTTAAAGAGTTATTCAGGACAGTGGATTCTGTACAATTTCAGAGCATGGATGCTACGCAGATTCAACTTTCCAAAAAGATGAGCATTACCAATAGTGAGTTGTCAGACTCTGAGAATAATGACATTAGGAACAATATGGATGGAACAGGATAATCATGAAAAAATGCATTCAACCTTATATGAAGAAAACACATTCAACCTTATAGACAACTCTCAACTTTTTTCCACAAAGAAGCACACACGCACACACCCCTCTCTCAAAAATCTAAATTATTTTTCATTATCGTTTATTTACCATAATATCAGCAAGGTAACACAAATCTTTCACATATTCATAGGGTGATTGTTGATGAGCTGATACACAGGCACAAAAAAGACAAGGATAATTCATTCAGAAGAATGAAAACAGCAATCTTTGGAGCATCATCAGTTCATGAATGCAGTTTTATTGGGTTATCGTATAGAATAGTGGAAGGCACGGCAAAAGTTTCTTCTAGCATAAATACCGAGCCTTGATTACAATGAAGAGGAAATGGCTCCTCTTAAATGAAAGTAACAAGCAAGCCCATGCCCACTACAATACAACTCATTGCAATTCCTTAGTAAAGTGCAGAGCCGACTAAAACTTGGGAACATGCAATATGTTGAACAATGATTTCATTGCAAATTTTATTGGCATGAAGAGATAGGAGACAAAATAGGGGAAAAGTTTGAGAGAAGCCATTAGAAAGTTAGCTTCCGTGGTTTCATAGAGAAGTACTCTCAAGATGGACCTTCTAGGCTGATGATATAAGTACGGGGCATTATACACCAGTGTTTAGAAATGTGGTATGCGGCTTGCGTGCAGCTGGGGTCCACATAGAGTATATGTGATATGCGGTAATATATGCAGTTCTATATTTTCATTGATAAAAAAATATATAATGATAATTTTCAAACAATAGATGACAAGATAAATATGCAGATATGATAATAATTTAGAACAAAGGTCTTTGATTACAAATTAGAGAAAATATTTGGACAATAAAAATAAATCTACATGTATAGTTGATAGTGGATATGGAAATAAGCCTACCGAGATGTTTAGAAAAATAGAAAGTAAGAACAATAACAATAATAATGGAGGAGTAAAAAATTCCCAAGCTATTAAAGCTTCCAAAGCAACCCTAATATCCAATAGGAAACATAAAGTCCACCCTTTAATAAAATAAAGGCACCCCAAAGTATTCTATTCAATTCTTGTGAGCCCTTAAAAAAAAAGACCACATGTGTATGCAGACCGCATATGTGGGTCTGGACTGCACAATTCGGTCCAGTAGCATATGCGGCCACACAGACCGCATACCAAAAAGTGTTATACACTCAACCTGCAGTCCTAAGTAGTATATGAAATCTCTAATTTGATTAGGGAAAATGCAAGAAGGTGTGCATGCAATTCATTTGAGTATATATCATTTTTTTTTGTGAAGGTATGTAAGTCACTAGACAAGTATATACCTTCCCAAAAAAATTCAAAACATGTCACGATTGCAAAAGTGATTGCAGGAATGACTATCTATATTTACACAAGGTTATGGTTGTCTAATTATGTGCAAGATAAATCAATTACGTTGAGTCGTGACCTAGGTTCTAGGATCTATTTTCCCAGTGTAATTGTTTAGTCACTGAAAATATCAAAAGGGGTTATTGTTAATCCCAAATTTATGTTTGTATTGGTATGTTTACGTGACAAAATAAATGAACGTTTTAATGTAATATGTTGAGTCTTGTAAGTCAATTAGCGAAGATCAACGAACGGCTGAAGATTCAGACCACCAAATACATTTGAAATCTCTCTCGGTAACCCTTTTGGTCAAAACATGAAATTGCATATTTCTGCAATATAATATGGATAGAACAATAGTCTGCCATGCCATCCCTTGGTCCCATGCCAGAAATCGAACATGCAATGCAAGCCAGCTCATTCTCCTCTGTGTTATTCAAACTCTTAGACCCATCATTTAATGAAGGAAACTAAAAACATTAATATTTCGAAATTGATTTTTTTTTTCAAATACCATGTTTTCGATTATGTTGTTTGGGTTGCCAATTTCTTATTTTAGATTACTCATGATACAATAAACAAGAAACCCCACCCCCCTCCCCAAAAGAAAAAAAAGGAAAATAAAACCCTAGATTTCTCAATACACCAAAAAAAAAAAGGAAGAAAGAAAGAAAGAATCACCTGTAGTACTGCCCCGGGCACTCTCGGAGGATGTCCGAGAGACGCCTGTACAGGTCCTTGAGCACATCAATCTGAGCCCTTGCTTTCTCCAGAACCTCTGAATCATCCATAAATTGAAATGAACCAAAAAAAACTTGCACCAAAACATCAATTTTTAAGGGTCCCCAACAAAAGAAGAAACTAAGTAAAACCTGGAACGGGAAGGGAGCGGTGGACCAAGAGGAGTTCGGAGTGCATAGCACGGGCGGCGGATTCTATCTCCATCACAACCGACTTGATCCGCTCCCGGATGGCTCCCGACTCCTCCAGCTGCGCCAGCAACCCCTTGAATTGCTTCTCCATTGAAGCAGAACCGTTGATTTCGGGGGGCATTGAAGGAGGCGGAGGAGAAACGTTGCCGTCGGACATTGGAGGAGGAGGAGGAGCCAAGGAGGCGATACGGAAGCGTACCGGAAACGCTACGGGAGCTTGGCGAGGTTTTAGGGCAATGGAACACGTGGCAACGGGAGACTTGGCGGGAAGCGGAGGGGGAGCGCTGACACTAGACCTGTGAACCGGTCACGGTTCGACCCGGACCACCTGATAAAAGACGTGGATACCCGACCTGAATGACCCGACAATTAAAACGGTATGGGTTTGAGTTCACCCCCAACCAAATACTATTTGAATTTTTTTTATTTATAATTCGACCCAACACACATGATTCAACCAAACAGATATAATAAAATATTAAATAATCATTTAAAGTTTTAAACATTTGAAATATTTTTACAACTTTTTGACTTCACGCAAAAACATAATAATTCAAACTCTATTCTAAATATTTCCTTATAAAATATTAAAAAATTAAAATAGTGAAGAACTATTTATAATATACTAGGCTTTATTAAAAAGAAAAAATAAATAAAGCCATTGTATGCCATTAAGAAATTAATTGACCTCTTTTTATATGGCCTAGGTTTGTTCATGGGTCGATCCGACCTGACCCGACCCGATCCAACCCGAGACCTAATATGGATCTAACCTAAATGACTCGACAATCAAACGTGTCAAGCGGGTCTACCCAAACCTGACTAGTTGACAAGCCTAGCCGATATTCAATCAATTTTACAGCGCGATTTACATACTTGTACGTTATGATAGCGTAGTATATATTAAATTTTATTTTATGGCATTATTTTTTTAATATAAATAAAAAATATTATATGTTAATATATATTTCATTTTGTATAACAATGTGTAGAACAATGAGAGAGCATGTATAATTTTCAAAAAAAAGTAAAAACCTTTGGAACTGGTTTGGCTAGAGGATAAATGTTGAGATGAAGGTAAATTATGGAGATAAGTGAGTGAGAAGATAGTTATCCCCATTTAATATAAAAATTATTGAAATAAATTTCGGATAGTTACCTCAATTTTGAAATGAAAATATGAAAATTTACTCCATCTAAAGATTGTGATAGCATTTATCCTCACTTTATAATAAAAAAAATATATTAATATATCTCAATGTATAATGCATTTCGTATAACAATATGTTTTCAATATAAAAAAACGTATAATTTAAAATAAAAAAAATGGTAAGAACCACAAATCAGCTGCTGAAAAATTGGACATATCATTTCGTTTTGGTAATGGATCCCAGAATAATCTACCTTTGAAATGAAGGGACCAAGCCCTCATTTGTAATTTGTAATGGGCGCGGTTACACTTCTTTTGTTTTATAAGTACACTAGCAGTTGAGTATGTCATTAATATAATATATAAAATTATCAAACACGATAATGTATATTCATACTATCCATACGTATATATTTTATTTTGTTATAAAATAAATATATTTTTATATATTTTAAAAAATCAAAATATAGATAAAATATAACTATACTATATATAAGAAATATAACATTTTCCTATTATAATACCTTTGAATACATACTCCAATGAATTGTGTATAAATGTTGATATAATCCGACACTTATGCGGATGGCCATGTCATCTAACTCAACATATAACATCTCTAATGTATACTATACTCTATTACAAGGAAAAACATAAAAATGCATGCATATATTTGTAATTGTATGATTTATCTTTTGTGAAAAATAAATATATTATTGGATAAATATATATCTTAAGAAAATAAAATAAAAAACAAAAAAAACGTGTGCAATATGCAATAATGATTGCATTGTTACGCCCCGGTGTGGCCGACCCCAGGACCGTATAAAAAAAAATAATAATAATATCAACAAGGATCGAATAAGATAACAAGGCAACGGGGAAGTGATAGCCGATAAAAAAATGCGGAAGTATAAAATACAAATAAGTCTATAATCAAAAATGTTATTACAGCCTCGAATACACAATTACTGTCCTGTGAGAGTCCAAGTCTAGTCCAAATACAACATGAGCGACACACACGACTTTCAAATACATACATAGAGGATTGCTGACAGCCTTGCACTCGCCGACCGAAAGACAGAACGCTCCATGCACGAACTAGGTTATAGGGATACTCCAGCTCCATGCCCAACTCAGCCCCTGGTGGAAAAAGAAACACATGAGGGGTGAGCTACAAGCTCAGTGAGTGATAAGAATCCAAGTTCTACCAATATAATATAATATCCACACATTGTTCTTATAAAAGAAGTATGGACGGGAGAACCCCAACCGACAAATGTCACGTAGAGATGTGACCTCACCTCACCCATACCCCGAGGAGGGGGGGGGACATTTGGGAAACGACTAACCCATTAACAGTAATGTGCAGTATCACAAACTAGAACAACGCTACAAAGATTATCTGCATCGATATATTATACGTTACGATGCCTTGCATCATCCGGTAGCCCTCTCCTGAGTAGTCTTCGTCCTGACGGCCATCTATGGTCGGTACATGAGTCTCGTACGGTAGTGACATCGTACTCTGACTTTCCCAACGATACGGTGGCATAACGCAGGACAGAATCAACACCGGGTAGCTTCGACGCACGATGATGTAGGAAAACAGTACTTCATGCTTGCGATATCATCAAGTAGCATTCTCCTTGACGGCCTTCCAAGATAGGTACGAAGCCACAAGGGTATCGAAATACATCCTATGATGTGGTAGCACTATCCAAGATAGATTCAACGCTTAGAAGCTTCGACGCACGACAATACAAGAGGAAGCACTCTAACCTCATCCTTACCTTCACCCCTAGGGTGACATGGGACTATTAGAAAGGAAAATAACTCGCTAACTCCCTTAACCTTCCGGTAGCCCTCTCCTGGGTAGCCCTCTTCCTGATGGCCTTCCAAAATAGGTACGAAGCCACAAGGGTATCGAAATACACAGTGGGCCTCCTATGATGTAGCGGCAGAAACCAGGATAGCTCCAACGCCGGGTAGCTTCAACGCGGATACGAGGTAAGGGAGAAGCATTCCACGCTCACAACACGATCCTCAAGGATCAACTATAATCATCTAGCAAATAACAATGCTAATGAATTCTATTTAATTGCCATACAGATGCATCACTCGAACGCGAGGAAAATACTTAAGTTCTCGCACTTAACAATAAGAAGGCATGATTCTAAAGGTGGGGGGGGGGGTCATCCGCGTGCCTATCACAGATAGACCAAGCATAATATCGTCATCACTATCGGATAACGAATACCGATACAATAATGAACTCTCATGATAAGTCAAACAATTAAACATACACACAATTATCACAGGAGATTTTCTATCACAACGAGGTGCATGGACCACATGTCCAAAGAACCTAGCATTCAAGAATTAACTGCATTTCCTAAATCAATCACATGATTCCACTATATGCACAAGATAATAGTGAGACTCATTCATTAGCTATCATTAAGTATAAGCATATGGAATTAGATTCTCTAAACAAGCGGGGAATCAATGAATAAAAATGCTAAGTAACTTATGAAATAAATAAGCTCACCGCTCCTCATAGAATATTCTAAGGAAATGAAAGAAAATCACATTTCCTAACACAACCAAGCTTCATCAAGTGTGTGTATATATATAACTAAGAAAAATCACAAGGCACATTAGGGAATATGCTCAAGCAAGGATTTACTAGCAAGATAATAATCGTTATCTAGGCATGGAATAGCTAATATGACATATGACATTTTTAAACTATGAACAACTAGACTACATGGATGAACACGAAAGTAATTAATTTAACATACTCGCAAGGTATAGCTCACTACGGCTTCAAACAGATTACATAGAATGAGATAAAAATAGTATACAATGACATGCAACATAATCCATATATTCACATGCATTCCAGATAACATCCGCAATCTCCAACTAAAAGGATGTCAGAGCAAATCTGTGTACAAGCAGGTGCATGTCAAATAAGCCTCATGCGAACTAGGAATTTAAGTAGAAACTACCTCTACTACTCAGTTCAAAAAAATGAGTCTCATCATCTCATGAAAATATCCACAGTCTTACCCCAACATCTATGGCGGCAACAACATCACTACACCCTCAATTCCACAACAAGACCCAAAGTATACACCCAATGCTTCGCGTTAATCGATTAATCATCTCTTACTCACATATATATACGTCATATGACATTTCAACATATGCTTACTAGTAAGCTCATACAAATGCCCTATAAGGGCTAAGGATAGAATTCTATGGATCAACTAATTATTAACCACGCTTAATATTTACTAACATAGAAGTAGTATTACAAAGGATTACTTAAGTCATGTCACACTCCATAATTCATGATATATCATATACATGATCATGCTAGCAAGTAGTGTATAAAAATATGAGGAGTTATTATACAATTATCACATGAAGCTGGATACTTGAGTGTTTGCTTAATATCTAACATGTCTAATTCGCAAAGAGGGCATAGGTTAAGAGAAAAGAAGAGCAACTCAACGATTGACAACTATATAGACACGTATAAGGCACATAAAACTAGACAATTCAGTCAATGCTAATCACAAAAGAATTAACTACTAAGCAACCACTTGTACAAGAAAACTATAGCATCTCATAGATTATATCGCAACATATGAAAGGGGACTTAGACATGTCCAGTAAGATTCAATAGACCTATTGTACTAGCATGGAACAATGATTACCAATGCATATCAATTCCAAAGGGTGCGAATCATAGATGCCTATACCGTTAGCATGCAATAGCGCAACCCGATTACATGCAACGACGCTCAGATATATGCATATATTAACGCTAAACACAACGAACTTAACTCTAACATGCTCGGCATGACTCGATCGTGAATGGCAATGAACAAAAAAAATATAACTATCGATGCTAAGAATAGCGGGCATAACCCTAGCATGCAACTCATGACTAATCGCATGCACACACGCTCGTCTCCCGGATCACACGGGTATAAACCTCCACATGCAAACATAACAATTATATGTAACTATACATCAAGTTTTACAATACTAAGGAATTGGTCGAACCACTCACCTACGAGCCCTGGGCTCATGAGAAGGTCAATCAAGATGAATCGGGTCAGATGAGGTAGGGGTAGGGAGCGGATACGCAGACAAGCACACGGCTTCACATACCCACACGCACCCTCACTCCACCCCGTGTATCATCATCTTAGCTCGTGCACGGTTCCACACGCTCGCCCTCATGATCTCAAGTGCCTTAACATTGCCTCGCATGATGCTCCGCACGACCCCGAGTGCCGACCGAGGCTATCAATCTAGGGGGGGGGGTCGATGGTGGCATGGCTGAATGTAAGGCCCTGGTTTCACTCAAGATGAAAGAGTTAATCCAAGCTGCCCCCCACAAGAACACTTACCCAACACTCACAACCAACCCCTCTTCTTCAAGCTTCACACAAACCACAACACAAACATGGAGAATGCACTCCCATATAAGTACACACAAGGAGGGGACCAGAGAGAGCTTGTGAGATTTTGAAAGGAAGATCAACCAATAAAACATACAAACACAAACACCCTTACCATCACTTACTCTTCTTTTCTTCTTTCCCTTCTCTTACTCTCCTTCGGATTTTCTCTTCTTCGGCTCCCTTTCTTTTTCCATCTTCAAGTCGGGCAAAAACAGAGGGAGTGAGTGAGTTGGTGAGAGTATTAAAGGCAATTAAAGCCTTAAAGGGGTTAGGTGGGCTAAGGTGTGGAGGGGGTGATTTTATGCTAAACTCACCACCAATGAGGACATTTGAGTGAGAGAGATGAGAAGGGAGGGTGAGATTACTTAAAGTCACCTAAACACACACAAAAGAAAATTACACTGCAAGCTTGGATATTTTTCTCACTTATACAAAACCCAGTAACGGCCAAACCCGGATATCAATCGGAACTGCATAATTTTTAAAACACTGTCAGAATACGATAAAAATTTATAAGTAGGCCAATGCCAGTACGAAGAGAACAATTATGCAGTCAGATTTAAAAACTGAATGCTCAAACTTTTAAAATAAATTAAAACCTGATATTTGACCATTAAAAGTGACACGATCTTAACATCATTTCCTCCTTCGAAAAATTTCGTCCTCGAAATTTAGGAATCTTAGTAGGGAAGGATACGATTATGTGTCATGCATGGTGCCCTCTCGCTAGCGGTGGAGGAAAGAAAAGCACTACAACAGGAGTGGCTACGGAATTCTGTCCGTGAGCAATCACCCACCAAACCACATGAGGACACATCTAATCCTGACAATATGAATCACCACACATTACAACTCCCCCATTTGTAATTGTATGATTTATCTTTTGTGAAAAATAAATATATTATTGGATAAATATATATCTTAAGAAAATAAAATAAAAAACAAAAAAAACGTGTGCAATATGCAATAATGATTGCATAGTGTAGTAAAAAACAAAAATTATAAGTTTAATCTAACGAAACATCTATCTCACAAATAAAAAAAGAATATTGCACTAATCAGCACAATGGATAATCAGTTGTATCGATCCATTACTATATATGTAAATAATAAGATTATCTACATATATGTAGATAATAAATGACTATATATGTAAATAATAATCCAGACTATAAATCATGGAGAAACTGTATCATCCTGATCCATAAGAGGTAATGATCCATTAGACAATATGAATATGAAGAAACGGACCATATGTTACATCACATTATGAGACCAAAAAGAACACAATAATAGACCACGTGTTAGATTAATCTTGATCTTGGCTCCACCCATTCAAAATGTCATACAAATTAAATAATACTCATGCAGTTTAATTAATAATTATATAGGATGGGTGGAGCCAAGATCAAGATGTTGAAGGTCTAACACGTGGTCTATTGTGACCCCAATCAATTCAGATTGTTCATATGTAACATGAGCGCATGCATATTCAACTTGCCTAGCTATTCCTCAGAATATAATATCACAGCACGCGATGTTATCATACTAATCAGAGGTTAACGTCCTAACTATATATTCCCTCAATAAAAAAAACTATATATTAATATAATACCAGTCTGATACGTGACCAATTCATGGCATCAATTTCAATTAATAATGAACCGACACTCTCTGTTGAACAAATCTTACCCTCTAACACGTTTTCGAGATCGAGTGGTCCGATAAGACCTGCACTTAAAATGTGGGGTTGAAATTTGTCAAATTTTAATCATGAATGGTTTTGTTTTTAGAACTTCAGATGTGATGGATTTCAGTAGTTGACGCGGTAATACATATTTCATTGGACAGATAGCGACTTAACACGTTATAATTTGCTAGTCATAGTTTGATAAATTGATAAATATTTAAGATAAATTAATTTAAATTATAAAAATAAAAAAATTATTATTTTTATCTATATTTACATTTGATAATGCATTATATTATTCTCATTTTTTGTGTTTTTATCATTAATTTTGTATTTAAATCACATGACGTAAAAATTGTGTTAACTTCAAAAAAAATTTAAAAATATCAAGTATACCCTTTCTATTAAATAGACATTAACATCGTTGATTTTGATTTTATGAAGTTTTTTATTTTTGTATTTTAAGGAATGACAGTCATAAATGTTATCTATGTTTTACAAATGAGGTTAAAAAATGGGGATAAAATATATTCCACATTTTATCTATAACAAAATATCATCACTTTTTCTCTTAAAATACAAACAATATATTATCCGTGTTTTTTTTTTTCTTTTTATGCCATATGGAATAACATGTGATTTAACCCAATTATTTTCTTATTCTGATCCATTATCTCAATGCCAAACCAGACCCTAATGATTATATGTGTACATCAATTCCCAGTTGTCATTAAAAATTATAGAGTTAAAGACATTTAAGTCCCTACAAACATGGATAATCCCTTATAAGTCTCGAGTCCCTGAAAACTCACAAAAACTCATATACATCCATGTAATTAACAGAAGTTAACCTTAACCTAAGCTACCCTAATTAACCTTAAACATATACATTGAAATGACTAATGTATCCCTTACTTTTTCTCTCCCACCGATCTCCCTCATTCAACCCCCCTTCAACCCTCCATGAGACCCTAAACAAAAATAAAAACAGAAGTTGGGAGAGACGATTGTAATATTTTGCTATTAAAATTGTTCACCACTAGTTATCAGTTATGTTTTAATGTAAATCAAACTATTGATTACTGTTGAGTTATGCTATTCGATCTATGATGGTTGTTGATCAGTTTTTTTCCTTATCACTATTGGAAATGTAGATTATTTTTTCATAGAAAAATGTATATTATTGTTCTTAGAGTCAGGCATTTTTTTCATCCAAATTGAGATCTTTAAGTTGAGTGTGGGAGTGATAGGATAGAAGAAAAAATATAAGAGCATCTCCAACCACATTCGATATCTTCAAATTTGAAGGGTGGTGTGCTCCAATCACACTCCATATCCACCTCCAAATTTGGAGATTTAGATTTGACCCTCGAAATTTGAAGGGTACCTCCAAATCACATTTTTTTTTTACTTTTTATTTTATGCACTAATTAATTCAACCTAATGTATATTTAGATTTGCTATTCCATTTTTAATAAAAATATTATAGTTGGAAAGATCTCATCGAGACCATGAGACTAATATAAAATTTCTAAGGACAATTTTCATCTTTTACATGGACCGATCTGTTTTTATGATTGTTTATAAACACTGCAATTGTATACACAATTACATGTAAAAGTCCCTTTAGGGGTATTTTTGTCTTTTACAGGAGACCAATTGGTCTTTATGATTGTTTATAAGAACTGCAATGTCTATCCAATTAAATGTAAAAGTCCTTCAGGGGCGATTTTTTCTTTTGCAGAAACATAATTTATTTTTATGATTGTTTTTAGAGACTGTAATATCTACACAATTAAATGTAAAAGTCTTTCAAATGTAATTTTGTCATTTGTATAGACTAATTTGTTATTGTTATTGTTTATAGAGACTTCAATGTCAATACAATTATATGTGATGGAATATTCTGATAATATTCTGTTAAGTTTGGATAAAAATTTGATTTCGGAATGATAATTAAATTTTTGTAAATTCTCAAGTACTCGTACACTTTAGTAGAGACTTATATGAGATTTATTTATGTTTATAGGGACGATTTAAATGTCTTTAACCCAAAATTATAATCCAGACCGTTTTAATCGCAAGTCAATGTTTTGGATATTCTGATCAGTTGCTATTGCAGGTCATGAGGTCAAGCAAGTTGTAGATTATTATTTGGTCGTTGTTAAAGATTCTATAAATGGTTGAACAACTCAAACTTTTCGGTGTTGGGCAAAGCATGTCAGCAAATGCTTAACTAACAAACTTCTAGGTAGGCCTGTCAACGGGTCGGGTCCAGACCCGGACCCGACCCGATCCGGACCCGATTACACGTGTAATATACCCGACCCGGCGGACCCGAACAAACAAACGGGTCGGATCCGGGTCCACCCCGCTCCGACCCGTTGGACCCGAGACCCGATTGTTTTATTAATATATGCTCATATATTATAAGACTATTAGTATTAGTTGATATATAATTTTATTTCTTACTTAACTTATGTTTGTATCCATGAGTTCATAAAGTATAATCATAATCATAACATTTTTTTTGTTGTGTTGATGTTGCAACTTGCAAGAATTTGATTGTTTAATATGTAATAAATTTAGTAATGTATTGTCATCGGTTTGTTTTGGACAATTAACTTATTAGCTTTTGAATTTGTATAATTAATTAGTTTGTTGCATGATTTATGTTTATTATTTTAGTTAATATGTTAGTGTTTATTGTTTTGAATGTTGTTTAGGTTAATATTGTTTTGAATGTTTGTATAATTAGTTATCTTTATTGTTTAGGTTAATATGTTTTTTATGTTAGTGATTATTGTTTTGGATATTGTTTAATAATTCATTTACTTTTTTTGAATTGTATAAGATTATGTTCAAACATAGTCTCATTAATAATAATGTTTTATACAAAAAATTTCAAATAGAATGATAAAGCAAACAAATATATAAGATCTTCCTTTTTTCTTTTTTTTTGCCAACCATCCGGGTCGGGTCGGACCCGGACCCGACGGGTCCGGGTCCGGGTCCACATTTCCCCGGACCCGCTGGGTCCTAGATTGGACCCGGACCCGTCGGATCTTGCCACGGGTCGGGTCCGGGTCCACCCCGACCCGACCCGGACCCGACCCGTTGACAGGGCTACTTCTAGGTCAAGATTCAGGATTAAAATTCTAGTCAATAATTTAATTATTATCAGAAGGGTTTTTCCAATACAAACCATTTAAAATATTTTAGAAGGCATTTGACAAATTGATTAAACGACTGCGACCGTGTACTTAATCGTGATTGCTTAAGCTTAAAGTTTACTTTTCTTAAAGCAATTACCAACTCTTCTTCAGACTGTCCCCCATGTGTAGTGTTCAATTATCCAACAGAAAAATGGCCATTTTTATTTGAAGTTATTATCCAACAGAAAAATGGCCATTTTTATTTGAAGTTATCTGTGAAGATCATCAAAATTAACTGAGGATCTGTGAGGCTCTTTTTTGGTGCAGCTGTTTTTTTTTTTTTTAAGGCGGATACTGGAACTCTAAACCATGACATCTCAGGTTGTGAATTTTCTTGTCAAACATTGAGCTATATATATAAATACTTGTTAATATTGGGTGCCCACCAACTAACGTTGAAGGGACTATATGTGATGTTGCAATCCATCTCTAATCAAAGTTGATTTTATTTTTATTTTTCTTAACAATATACTCGAATCTAGAACCTCTATCAACCCATTAAAAGATTGTTGTCAATTCATCTATGATCGTGTTGATAGGGATATACTATCAAATACACATTTTCAATTAATAAAATACATCTATCCATTTCTAATCCCACTTTTAACATTTATGTGCATTTATTTTAAAGATATACAGTAATGAAGGAACCCATATAAATGTATACATATGATCAATATAGTAGAACACCAAAAAAGTGAAAAATGAACCGGAGTGTATGAAAGTCTATTTTCAAATGTCACACAAGGTCATTGATATATTCGGACATTTCTGTTTGACACTTCTACAAATTTGACGTTATTTAACATAATATTTGAAATCTCTAATGGAATATATACTCTAACTTATCTATACATATATTTTAATATTTGAGTATATATTCTATAAGAAAATAGAAAAATATATTAATCCAATTTATTCAAATGTATATGTGTCATTTTTTTGTGAGAATCCGTATTTTTTACTAAAAATATCGTTCTATGTAAGAGATTGCAATAATAATTAAGTGTAACATTCACCCATGTGTTATGGAATGCATTGGATACAATAGTACATGTATTTTGTCCCATTAGCTTCTTTTTATTTTTATATTGGTAACCATATTAGCTTTATTTTCAGTAATAAAAGAGTGTGCAACTACTGAACAACCCAATCCATAAAAAAAACGTTATTATTGAACAATCTACATACACAATAAGACGTGTTCCACATCACTTACACTATGCTACAAACGTTATGAGACCCCACTCTAGGCCATATACATGGTATGGAACTTCTATTCCAAATTAAGTTGTTGCCACGTTGAAGATGTTTTTGTTTGATTCGAAGTAAACAAATAAAAAAATAATCACTGTGATGGTTAAATGAAATATTAAATTTTACAAAACCATGACATCCGCGCTTTTAATTTACGGATTTTAGTTTTACGCCCCTATAAACATATTTATTTATTGATCGGTTCTTCACTTTTTCATTTTTTTTTTGAAGTCCTCATATTCAACCGCCTATTTGGTTTTTAGTCCCTTCGTCAAACATCCGTCCATACGCCGTTAATTTGTAAAATGTGATTTTATCTTTAAGTCCTTATAAACTATGTTATTTAGTATTAAGTCCATGTAAACTATGTTATTTAGTAATCAGTCCCTGTAAAATATGAAGAAATAGACTAATCACTAAATAACATAATTTACATGAATTTAAAAATAAATCACATTTCACAAATTAGCATGTTTACACGGACGTTTGACGGAAGTACTAAAAACCAAATAGATGGTTGAATATAGATATTGGAAAAGAAATATGAAGAATGGAGGGTGATCGATTCCTAAATAAACATGTTTACATGGACTTAAAAATAAAAATCCCTTTATTATAACTTGATAAGAAACTTTATAATCACTTAAAATTCAAATAAACTGTTTGACACAAACGCACTTTGAATTTTTTTTTTTTTAAATGTAGAAATTGTTGACCATGATTTATTACTATCTAACTTTGAAATTAAACGGGGGTAAATGACTGATCATGAATACAATAATACCATAATTACAAGAAATTGTTTATATCCTTACTGCCTTGATTACATGTTGTACATACTTCAACGAATAGGATTCAATACACCTACTTGTTGTATACTTAGCTTAACAAAGCATGTGTGACTGTAAGGGACTAATGAAATATACGAGATGCAAAGCGAGGCTATTAAAAAAAAATCAATTAACAACTCTCTAGTAATAATAAGTTAAAGATTACAATGTTCCATTAATAATATATAATATTTTCTTATGACAATAAGGTGTCTTTGATTTTAAATGAAACAAAAAAGATTTAGTTTATCTCCGTATCTCCACCATCACCGGGAGAGGCCGACGATCGGACTCCACCGTGTTCGCGAGCATGTTGAGCACCACCGGCGCGCCGCATATGTGGTTCACCCTGTGTTTCTCAATGGCGGCGTACACGGTTGCGACGTCGAAGCGGCATAGGCAGATAGATGTTTTGGTGCATCGACGGTGACCACGTCCTAGGGGAAGCTCCAGCTGTTGGTGTGGAACATGAGGAGGTTCCACTCGTGTAGTAATTGAGGAGGCGCGCGAAGTTTATGTGCTGGACAACGGTGATGGCGGATAACTCCTAAGAGGAACTCATGCAGTGCGGGGTGGACATGATGCATTTCACTGGGACGGTGGTGCTGTAGCAGTAGAGATGGCTAGGAAGGAGAACGGCAACTGGGGGGACCGGAGGAGGAGGAGAAGGGAGAAGAAAAACAGAGAGAGGTGAAGTGTAAAATGGTTGGGGTGGGTTTCACTGCCATGTGCGGATTTAGTGATTCAATAAAAGTGAATGGGGTGGGTCAATCAGATAAGCGGGGTGAGTTTCTCATTATGAGACGTGGATGTAACCGCCCCCAGAATAGGGATTCGATTTTTTTAAGTCCATGCAATACTGTTGGTACATATACAGATATATATTATATTTAATCTTTTTTTTTTCGTGCACGTCCCAGAAACTAATCGGAACATGAATTCACGGTAATTTTCTAACTCCAATTTCAATCAAACATGCATATATGAAAATCAACAACTATTAAAAAAATTTATATTTTTTATAAATATATTAATTCAATTTGATTGAAATATATGTTTTAATTTTTTTATAAAAATATATATAAATATATTTTATTATATAAGATATATTATTTTTTATAAAAATTAAAACACATATACACTAAAATGGGATTGAAAAAAAAAAAATTGTAAATAACATTATGCTAAAAAGAATTCGGGCCGTAACTTGGAGCAGGTAAGAGAGAAAAACAGTTTATTATTATTATTATAATATTATTACAACAGTAAAAACTAAAAATCCTCTGTCCGAAACGCGTCGTTTTCAAGAGCAGAGGACCCTTTGAAACTCACACCTTCCCCGTCCGTTCATTACGAAAATAGTCTTCAAGTCTTTTTTTTCTTTTTTTCTTCCTTTTGTTCATTTAGTGGGTGAGCAGATCCCCAGCTGCCTCATCTTGACCTCTCCCTCCCACTTCAAGAGTCTATTTTTCTCATTAATTTCTCTCTCTAGGAGGCCCCAGAGAGAAGACGTCATGGGATGCTAGTTTGGTTTGTATCAGCGAACATCTAGAACCTGACAAGTGTAGGTCTTTTGGAGGAAGGTTTTATCAGAGGAGAAGATACAGTGAGAAAAAAAAGGTGAGTTTTTGATGATGTTACGTGGGTTTTGAAGAAATAATTCGAAGAAGTTCTCTTATGGGTCTTTGTTTCAATCTTTCTTTAGACTCAGTTTCTCTGTTTGTGGTTGGAAAGTGAATTTCTTTTAGCTTTTTTTTTTTTAAAAAAAATGAGTTGTTTTGGGTGCAATAAGTTGGTTCATGAAATAATCTGAATTAAGATTGGAGGAATTTATGAGAGATTGGGATAAAAAGGAATTAAACGTGACTTTCATTTATGGAGGGCTAGTTTTTATTGATTTGTTTTAAGAGGGGCTGATGATTGATTGAACAAACTATATAAGCATGCCATGTTTGTGGAGATGTAATGAATAGAGAGAAACAGCACAAACCAAGATGAAAATTTAGTCTTTTGCCCTTAGTTGGGGAGCATGTACACAAATTAGAAACTGGTATTGGGAAGTGCAAAACCTATGAAGATTTCCAATTGTGACAATTTTATTGATTGGATCTGGTTTGAGGGAAGAAATGGTTTCTTGCATAAAGTTTGATGCTGTGAGTTTAATCAGTACTTTTGATCTGCGGGATTTCGTGGTGTGCACAGGATGTTTTGAAGATGGGTAAATTGTAGAAGTTATTCTTTGTGGGTTAGGGCATGGATTTTGTTGGTGTTTTAAGGCAGGTCTTTGGATATTGGTTTCAGATTCTTCATCAGTTTCCAATTTTTCCAATTTTCATGTTTTTGGGTTTATATAATTTTCGTGATTTAGTTACTTTTCTATGCTAATTTTTTGTACGGATTTTTCCATCTGTTCAGAAGATAGGGTTGGATGAGACCTGTTTGGGCCGCTATGAGGTGTTTTAATTTCTCCAATGAAGAAAAGAAGGAAGAGCCTGAGTCTATAAAATCAGCTTCTGCTCGGTCTAATAGCACTATATCTGATCGTGATATGCGGAGGTCAGGCTCTGAATTTAGCTCCCAGAACATCTCTGACATGAGCACCGATTCCATAGGGAGGTCTCCTTTCCCAAGCATGCATCAGAGGCCAAGCAATCTTCGGGCATTCACTTTCTCAGAACTAAAATCGGCCACAAAAAATTTTAGCCGCTCGCTCATGCTTGGGGAAGGAGGTTTTGGGTGTGTCTATAGGGGCACTATAAAGAATTCTGATGAACCTAATTCAAAAATTGAGATTGCTGTCAAACAGTTGAGCCGGAAAGGGTTGCAGGTAAGGCAGGAGACCACTATTTTCCTAATTTTAATTATAGAAGTTAATAATATACATTCTATAATTGATTGTGATTGTGTACCTTAATTATTTTGCCCTTTTGTCCATAAGCAGCCGAATGGCCCATCGTTGTATTATGGAGATGCCAGACAATACTATAATAGCTCTGCTTTCATCAAGTATCTCGTATACAACTCATTGACCTGGCATAATTCAAATTTTTTTCTTATGTGGATGAGGGACCTTTTTCTGTCTTTTTTCAATTAATCACATACATCCCAGAGTTGTGAAAGAAAAATGAATTGTGAGGTTTCCACATATTTTTAATTAAGTTCATGACCAATGTTTTGCAAAAAATGAACCAGATCATGACTAGATGAGAGATTATGTGAATCATTTTCCACCTATAGATTCAAAGGTTATCTAAATGAATATACCGTTAACCAAACAACAACGCTTTGTGAAATATTGTTACAGATTGGGAATAAACACAATTTGCACTTCTAGGTATCTTTTGCATCTCCTGTAGGCTACACTCGATTTTTGATAAGTTGGTGTGTAGCTTGACATTTTAGGCATCAAGGACATCAACTTTGTCTGAGGAAATCTTAACCATAAATTTTGAGGGAATTTAGTCCCTTCCATTTTTTTAAAGATTCATAATAAGTATTCTTTTAGTCCTTGCTAAAAAATGGAAGGAACTGGATCAGTTTCCTCCTCCCCCTTTTTTGTGATGAAGACTCTTCAATATTTATGCTTTGATGTCAGGATTTATATATAGGTTTGATAAGATTTTATACCATTTATCAACCAGTGGAAACCACCCACAAATTACCCAGACTTGGAACATCACAATGTCAAAAAGGATAAGTATTTAAGCGTATGACAAAAGCAGTGCTAAGTTTTGGGCATGCACGCCAGGTAGGGGCGGAACATACACCTATCTGCTTAGGAAACACACATGCTATCCACTGAGCTACATCCTACATGTGCTTGTTTTTAGGGAACTATCCGACTTCCAAGTTCTAATGAGATTATATTTTTATCTCTTCAATAATTCTGAGGTGAAACTTTGTTGACTAACTGAAAAAAATATCCTTGATGAATAGCAATTTTCCAGATTTGTCCTCTTCTGTTGAACAGTTGGGTGGCGTGGGTCACATAGTGATCTTCTATAGTTGTCCAACATATACAAAAGCCATTCTTTCAATTATCCTATTTCTGTAATTGGTTGTTCCCACTTCAATTCGCACATTCGAACAATGATAAGTCTTGAATGTAATTGTGATTTTGTTCATGAATAGATAATGATGAACCTTTGTCATGTCCAACTTTGTTCAGTCGTTGTTCGAAGCACAAAATTCTACTTGTCACCTTTTTCTATCTTTTACTGACATATAAATTCAGAATGAATCAGTCTCCCCTTAAACAAATTTCATTTTAGTTTTTGTTAGAATCCCTATTCTCATGCACTGTTTGACGAACAAGCTATGGTTTCGGTTACAGAATTTTTAACTTGTGCTTATCTCATCCATCAGGTGACAATATTATGTTGTTATGTCATCTCAATTGGTTCTTCTCTTATAGTCTTCCCATGTTTCTTTCATCAGGGGCATAAAGAATGGTTGACAGAAGTGAATGTCCTTGGGGTGGTTGAGCATCCAAATCTTGTCAAATTATTGGGTTACTGTGCTGAAGATGATGAAAGAGGAATCCAGCGGCTCCTGATATATGAATTTATGCCCAATGGAAGTGTGAGGATCATTTATCAACTCGATCAATTGTCCCACTTTCATGGGAGATGAGGTTAAGAATAGCTCTGGATTCTGCAAAGGGCTTAACATACCTGCATGAGGAAATGGAATTTCAGGTATTTCGTTTGTTTTTCATTGTTGTTGTGCTATCTGATTAATGTCACAGATGCATCAGTCATCTAATATTTAATGTCATTAAAAAATTTATTCTTCATGGTAGACTTGTAGTAGTAGTTTCTCATGTTATACGATCATAGTTTTACCTGTGTGTGTTTTCCTTGTGTGAAACAAGGGCTTGAGCAGCCAACATTAAAAAACCTCACTTGGTTTGGATTACTAAAATATTGGCCACTCAAGAGCATCAAAAAAGCTTTAACTATTTAAAATGTTTTGCTCTTTAAACTGGAGAGAGATCTTTCTTCTGGATTGAAATCTTCCATAGTATATGATAATTAGTGATTCAGTGCTAATTGCACATGACCACTAGCAATCATAAAAACAGGAATTGGCACACAGTACTTGCATGCACATATGGATTTGTCTAAGTTTCCATTTCTAGTTTTCTTATCATGAAAAGGTTATTTGAAGACATGGCAATATTTATTTACCAATGACTGGTAGGACCTTTACATTTTCTGCTTTGCATTCATTTATTTGGTATATAGGAGGATGCAGTTTGGTTCATTTATTGATTTGAAAATCAAGCATTAGCACATGTTTTCCTTTTGATGTAACTAAGGTTGTCGTTGGCTCCAGACAAGTTGATATTCTGGGATAATTGTCTGCATCATTGTCTCAAGAAGAAAAAAGGTCGGGTATAAGTTGCTTTTACTGACAACTGTAAAACATTATACAGATCATCTTCCGAGATTTCAAAACTTCAAACATTCTCCTGGATGAGCAATGGAATGCAAAGCTTTCAGACTTTGGATTGGCTAGGCAAGGTCCAACTGAAGGACTAAGTCATATTTCAACAGCGGTATGTAGATATTACTGATAACCATCTAAGATGTCTTCTTGTGTATTTTCCCGTTGTCTTATTTAGACATAGAAATTTATCTATTATTTCCTGTTATATAGATATCCGCAGCGTTCACTTCTCAGATATTCTATATGCATACAAGTTTCTGTAGAATTTATTGAATATTTTGATAGCTCATTTTAGGAGTGTGAAGTTGATTTGCCTATGCTCTCATAATGCACTGCAGAAAACCCATCTGTAGACTGACTAATAGGAAATCCACTGCCCAACGGTGGGTCCACTATTAAAGGCAGAAGACATGGGAGTTTGGGTGTGTTTATATGGCCTCAATAAATATCTTTAAAAGTAATTCTAACATTTCTTTCAAAGTTTAGACAAGTTCTAAAATTTCCTGACAAGTAACAGTGAAAGAAATATCTTTGATTTTAGGAACCAATGGAACATTTGGAGGAAGAAGCCCTAACAATTCAATTTAATAGGCGACAATTTATTTACCCTCTTTGATACCAATGCAGATGTCGCTTCAAAAATCCTCCAATGCCCTTGAAATTGCCACATTTAAAGGTCATACAAATTGGATGAGCTAATTGGATGTGCTGATCATGATATATTAAATGACTACGTATCCGGGTGAAAACCCTTTGGCTGAGAAGTGGGTTGTAGACAAAACTCTTATTTGGTCATTAAGTACTTTGTGGAGGCTTCTCCCATTCTTTCTGAGTGAAGAGCATGGATTATTGACAATCTCCATGAAGGTTGTGACTTGTGAGAAACATTTTTGTAACTGAATATAATGAATGATAAGTACTGCATCTTTAATTTGTAAAACAACAGTGATTGAGCTAGACTATTACTGATTCTGGAAGCTGGGGCATTTTGAAAACTCAATTGTGTTATTTTGATGCAATGTTTTGGCTACAATAGGGCATGGGTCTCAATTTCCATTTATTTTTTTAATAAATAAGTTGCATTGTGTGAAAAATGATGTGAAGAACAGGAGGTTGAATGGGACATTGACAAACTATGTGAGCAACTTATAATGGCACAAGTTCAGGTTGACAAGAATTGTTTCTGGTTGATAATAACGAAAAACAATGCACAGAACTGACAGTTTTTTTTTATTTTACCGACTTTGTAGCACGTCGTATGGCCATTTGATGTAACTACAACAATTTCACCTTGGAGCTCAAAACAATGTATTGTTACAAAACAAAAGGCAGTAATGGTACCATTAACTGAACCTCACGAACCCGTTGCGCATCATAAAAATTGAAGCGGCATAAGTAGTGTTTCCTCATAAATGGTGACTTTAGCCTATCTTTTTTTTTTTTGAACAGATTGTGGGAACCCTTGGCTACGCGGCTCCGGAATACCTCCATACAGGACGCCTAACTTCCAAGAGTGACGTCTATAGCTATGGTGTCGTCCTCTACGAGCTAATCACAGGCAGACGGCCTGTGGACCGTAACCGCCCAAAAAGCGAGCAGAAGCTCTTGGAGTGGGTGAGGCCATACTTAGCAGACATGAAGAAGTTCCGGCTCATCTTGGACCCGAGGCTCGAGGGCAAGTACCCCTTGAAATCCGCCCTGAAGCTTGCGGCCGTGGCGAACCGGTGCCTCGTGAGGCACCCCAAGTTGCGGCCCAAGATGAGCGAGGTGTTGGAGATGGTGAAGCGGGTCGTGGAGAATTCTGGGTCGGGGAGTCCGCAGCCATCCCGACTACCCCCGCTAGTGACGCCGTCCTTTAGACGTGGGTCGGAGGAAGAGAAGAAGAAGAAGGGAGTAGGCTTGAAGAGGAGGATTTCAGAATTGAAGGTATCAGAAAGTTGGTGGTCGATGCGACGATCATGGGTGCCCAGGCTTGTAAGGACTTGCTGAAGGGATTCAGAATCAGTTTTTTTTTTTTTTTTTTGTTGGGGTGCATGGAAATCACATGATACCATATGAATAATAAGATTACAATAGCTGAGGGTGCTTATTGACATGTTGTATATATATAAATACTTATGAAGGATCACAGAAAAGAAATTATCGTGTGTTCGCTCATTTGAGCATGTAAGCGTGTGTGTGTGATTTGGTTTTGTATGTGATTTCATTCTCCCTTTGTCCAATGTGATTCATCAATGTTACAGAAGACTTGAAGTAATTAAGCCAAACCTCTCAATTCGAATCCAAAAAAATCAGAAATTATTTGATATTTAAATATTAAAGTGCGGATATATATATATCAATATATTGTTGAAAAAATGTTTCAGGTATGGTGCATTAAATTTGGATGGCCAAGAGGATTAAATAATTTAGGTTGGACACTTAATTGATTAAATCATTAATTTGAAAAAAGTCTATTTTTGTGATGAGATTTATTGAGATATTTTAGGGATTTGTTTGTTATGATATGTTTTTAATAAAATCTCATATGGAAAGACTTTGAAATTTGACTTGGTTTTGCACGTTTGTATTTAGAGGTCTAATGGAGATTGAATGGGATAGTTAGGAAGATATTCCAACGGAGGTTTGCATGTAAGTATGAATGTATCTATAATTCTCAATTATATTAGTGGATGTAGGTTTAGGACGAACCAAATAAATCTGAGTTCTTCTTGTTATTTGTGTTTTTTTCGATATTTGTTATTTTCGCTTCAACTATGGACAACATATATTTGATTAAAAAATATCTTTATAAAACATATGTTGTAAATTGTATATGCTTGTATTTATATATTGATCAAATTCCCTTGTCTTACATGATTAGTCATAATATTGAAAATTTAAATATTTATTTATTTTTGAAACCGAAAGTTTAAATATTTAAACTTTGTATGATATTTATTATATTATCTATTTATTGTATTATCTTTGTATGGTATTTGAAAGACACATAATTATATCGATCAAATCCGTAACCAGTAACAACAAGAAGAACAAAAAAGCGGGCATCATGTCCAAAATCATGAATCCGCTGCCTGAATTTTACACAAAAAAAAGGAAACAGTGAACTGGAAATTGTCAAAGTTGATGATATTATTAACAAACATTCCTTCATTTAAAAAATCTGGTTTGAAAGAAAGACTAATAAACATACACATATCCACCAAACCCACCAGAAACAGAAATCAACATTGAATGAGGACCACCCCTTTCAAAGCCCTCGTGTAAAGCATGGCCAATGAAGTCATTGTTTGTCTATGTTGAACAAAGGGTTACACAAATTCTATTTTCAAATCAAACACTATTTTTATGAGGACTGGGTGACAAATTAATTAAATATATAGACAAATTAATTAAATATAACAAAAAAACACAACTGCAGACTTCAAGCAATACGAACCATTCATCACAAGCGCCTTGTTTTTGCACGGCCCTGATTTTATTAAGGACCCCACCAATATGATAATATTTGTCCTCACATTGACAGGGTCAGAGAGAGCTATTTTTAAGGGTCCTGTTCAAACAGAGATTCCACTTTCAGATGGCGCCATCAGAGAGAACCGAAAGTACTCCTAAAGATAAGCCTCACATGCCATTGAGAGTGTAGGTTTTGGTTTCATGCCTGCTTGTTTATCTAATATTAATTAATTCCAATGTCATCCAAAGCTAATGTAATTAATTTTTTTTTTTTTTTGAAAAATGATGCTCCTTAGAATTTGATCATTTAACCTCTTTTACAAGGATAAGAGGTGTTTACCAATGAAGCATGTTTTATTGAGAAAAATTTGTCAAACTTTATTGACAGTTTGCAAAAATCACATAAAGTAGGTTTTCTAGACCGCTGAAATGATGTTTATCTAGTAATGTAAAAAAAAATATATGTTTTGTAAAGATTTTTTAAAACAGGTCCCTTACAACATATTACTACTTTCTACTTTTATGTATAATAAGAACCTGTGTTTTGTAGTTATGCTAAAAAATGTGATGAGAATGATTTTCTTTTAGGATGCATTTGATTGCCGCGATTGTAAAATTGATGTTTTGCAAACGCTTGATTTTAAAATTGATTTTGCAGGAAGCTTGCCCCCTCCCCCCCTTAGCTCTTGAAAAACATTACTTTTGGGCACTATTTGTTTGAAATCTGTCTACAGGAAGCTACCTCAATTTTTCAGTTTGGTTGCACGATTATAAAACGCAGCTTCCTGCAATAACAAAAACTAAACAATTGTGCATTCAAATGCACCTTAAGACAAGATTTTAAGCCCACTGCTCTGGTGGGGCGATAGGGAGGGGCCTTGTAGATATCTCTTCTACATTGTATTTGGTTCCTCCCCCTCTCATTCCCTCCGTTTATGTTTTTCTTTGGGCCCCCTTCTCTTTTAGTTATAAAATTTGCGGTTGATCTACTATTTTTTTTATTATTTTAAAAAATAATAATTAAGAGTTTCTGTGATCACCCATCTATTATTTTTATGTCCTTTGAAATTTTTAAGTTTTTTTAGGTCCCTCTAGCTAGATGTTGTTCAAAATACCAAAAATGCCATCATTAATTATGCGAAGGTTAACAATGTATTGGGAGTAAGGGTGGTAAACGAGCCGAACGAGCCGAGTTTTGACCTGCTCAGGCTTGACTCGTTTAGTATCGTGCTCGGCTCAGCTCAGGACCGAGTTTCATTTTGTGTTCAAGCTCGGCTCATTAGGCTTGTGAAAAGCTCGGTTGAAGCTCAATTCGGCTCGTTTATTAAACAAGCCAAGCCGAAGCTCGAATCAAGATTCAGCTCGGGCTCGTTTAGTTAAAAACAAATCTTGTTTAGCTTTTGAGAAGTCATATTTCACAAATCACGACATCTTATACATGTGAAAGTAACATAAGCTCGGGCTCGGCTCGTCTTAGCTCGTTTACAAACCGAGCATTAAAAATTGTTCAAGCTCGGTTCGTTTGTCTAAACGAACGAGCTTGAACGAGCTTTAACCGAGTCGAGCACGAGCTGAGCCCGAGCTGCTCGGCTCGTTTACCAACCATAATTGGGAGTGTTAACAATGTATTTGAGATACATAACAATGTACTAGGAAAGTGTTTACAGTATACCGAAACAATTGAGTGGAGGGGGGGTATTTTATGTGAGTGTTAACAATATACTAGGGAGTGTTAACAAAAATAATTGTGCGCGGGTATTTTGGTATTTTTGAAATGCATCCAGCTGAAGTGACCTAAATATATTTTTCACCACCTTAGAGACCTAAAAAAAACTTAAATTTTTTTAAGGATCTAAAAATAATAGACGGGTGTTCACATGAACCCCTAATAAAATTTTTTTTCCGTATAGATGGTTTTAATTAATTTTATTAAAAAATTATTTTGTTAAACTTTTATCACAAAAATCTAAATCTTATATTAAAAGCCTACAATTTAACAAAACCTATTTGAAGTTGAATATCTATAATGTTTTATAAAAAGAAAATTTAATAAATGATTTCAAACATGAAATTAAATTTAAAAATTAGATTGGAGAAATTAAAAAAATTATTGATCTCCCATTTGAAATGAACGGTTGGTAGTATCAACCATCATGCTATATCACCTCAACCGCCGGCGATGTTTTTATGTTTTGTTTTGTTTTAATTTTTAATCCTCTCACCCTCTATTCATATTTATAATCACTTTTTGTTCAATAAAATTAACGATCGCAAAAGTTTATTATTATGAAAAAAATCACCCCAACTTTGATAAAATAAATTTTAATAATAAATTTTGATCAACCTTTTTTAATAAGCCTCCGACCTTTTTACCCCACCTTTTGGGAGGCCGTATGGACGAAGGACGAAGAAAAAAATGTTTAATCCATTAAGTTTCCCACCCCTCCGGAATGTTATTAAGGGTGCGTTTGGTTGCGCGATTGCAAAACTATTGCAGGAATCTGCGATTGCAAACCTGATTCTGCAGGAAGCTATTTTGCTTTTTGAAAAGCTTTTGGGCACTTTTGCAATCTGGATTTAAAACTGCGATTAAAAACTGTTTGGTTCTAAATCTTATCGCAATCGCAGCGCAATCGCGCAAAAAGCCTACAATTGCCCCTTTTCTCTTTAACAAAAGTTTTTTTCCTGAAATAGTGAAAAAAAGAAAACCACCCAATTTGATAAAACAAGTTTATTGATTATCCCCCAAGAATTTGAATAAATATAATGTTTTCAGAAAGATAAAATCTATTGAAAATTTAAAAGCGGTACAAAATGATTCCCTCATTTGCGTCCTATCTCATCACAGCCGTCATTGTGAAGTCAAATGCCCCTCTGATTTGGGGGGTTCGGAACTCCTGTGAAACTAAAGGCTGATCCTTGAAAACCAATGGGAAGCTGACATCTGCCATACCCTCACGGAACCTCACGTGATGAATTACCAAAACCAAATGCGAACGACGCCGTTTCACGCCGTCAACTCGATCACCACGTGATCTGTTTTTTTTTCACCCGTGATCTCTTCTTTTGATCCCAACTTTGCTTTAACCTTGCCGCAACTCATCTTCTTCTCAAACAACAAAAATCATCACAACGGTTTGCTCCCCCAGTAGTATCGAAACTCGATCATAGTCTATATCACCTCAACCGCCGGCGATAGTTTTTATTTGTTTTAGTGTTTGTTTGCTGATAACTTTTTAATCCTCTCACACCTCTATTTCATTTAGATTTACATGAAATCAGCTTTTTGTGCTCAATAAATTATTAACGATCGCAAAAGTTTATTATTGTTGAAAAAAATCACCCCAACCTTTGATAAAATGCTAAATTTTAATAATAAATTTTGATCCAACTCTTTTTTATGATCAAGCCTCCGACCTAAAATATGAAGGTAGTGGATACCAACCCACCTCTTCATGTGGGAGGCACGAGCTCGATTCTTGGACGAAGGACGAAGAAAAAAATAGTTTAATCCATTAAGATCAGTGATCCCAACCCTCCGGAATGTTATTAAGAGCTTAATTGCCCCTTTTCTCTCCTCTAGGTACAAAGAGTTTTTTTCACTGAAATAGTGAAAAAAAGAAAACCACCCAATTTAATGGATAAAACATAGTTTATGTGATATACATTCCCCCAAGAATTTGAATAAATATTCAAATGACATCATCATTCAGAAAGATATTGAAATCTATTGAGACAAGTAGTAATAAAAGCGGTACAAAATCCGATTCCCTCATTTGCGTCCTATCTCATCACAGCCGTACGATTGTGATAGTCAAATGCCCCTCTCGATTTGGGACCCTCCGCTCAATTAATAATTAATTAAAGGAAAAGGAGACGTGCCGTCTTAATAATAGTTTTTTGTTTTCTGTTAACGCAACATTTCTTTGACTCTACTCAAGTTGGGCGAAGTATGGAATTATTAAATTCACCGGCGAGTGATTCTAAACGAAACAACGCGAGAGAGTTTACGCCGAGGCCTCTTCACGTGACGTCCGTACGAATCTCTCTCTCTTTTCTCTCTTTCTCTGTTTTAATCGATACTCGGTTTTGAAAAGCTTTTTTTATTGTTTCGACGATTGAGAGAGGGATACGATACGAACGTGTGAACTAAATCTGGATATTTTGATTCCTTCGTTTGCAAGTAAGTCCGTTTATCTATCGGTGGCGGGGATTCTGACTTTCCAAGCTTTTCTTTCTTTCTTTCTTCTGTTCTTTCTGAGTTTCATTGTGATTGTGATTGTGGTGGATTGAGGGGCATCCTCTTCGAGTGGCGGATCGTTTGTTCTGTTGGGTAGATTTTTACGGTGATGATCGCTTATTTTGTTTTGTGTTACCGTATTTTGAGTGTCTTTTCGTGTGGGATTTGATCTGGTTAGATTCAACAAGTATTGCTTTATTGGATTGTGTGTGTTTGTTGATTGTGTTGGAATTGCTTCCGGGTGGATGATTTTTCAGAGAGTCCCTTAGAGAATGATCAGAGCATGAAAGTTTTTTTTTTTTTTTTGAGATTTCAAAGCCAATTCTAGAGGTTGCCATTACAAGTGATTTTGAGAGGTTGTTTGTGCTTTGTAGGGGTTGGTGAATGGATTTAGCAATGACACTCTATTGGGCACCGTAGAATTGAATTTCCACACAGCCAAAAATGATTTCTTTATGAAAAATATACTAATCCAAGTGCTACTGAATACCCTGAATAACACAGCAAATCTTTGTTCGAATGATGGTTAGAAACATTTGAATTTTGGGGCTTTTGGCTTGATGCCGAATTTAGGATTTTGAACATCCCATCGAGCCGTTTGTGTTTAAATCAAGTGACCCAATCTAATTCGAAATACTCCAACTAAACCTAATTCAAACCATGATGTTGGTTTGTTCATTTTGCATAGTTTTCTTTTAGGGGGTAGCAGAGGCGCTTCATGATTATGGGATGTTTATCGGGTAGAGTTCTGGTTTTTACATCTGTGTTAATTATTCTTTTACCCATCCACTTGTACAATATAATAATAAGTATTATTTTCATGTCATAATTGTTAGTTATCTTTCTTTAATGTTGTGGACTATGACTCAATATGTAGCGCTAATGTGTTTCAAAAAATATAGTATGCTGATCATGAATTCATGATGCATATGTTATGTTTATGATACACAATGCACTCATGCTGTTTTTGATATATAATTCTGTATGTGGTCACAATACGTTTTTCAGGTGATGTGTCTATTATAATTTTTTATTGGAGAGGCTTGTAATGTTTTGTTGCAGAGAGACGGAGCTTCAGGTCATTTAAACCAAAATTTTGGGTAAAATTTGTACAAAAAGTAGTGGAATTTGGTAGGATACTGTTATTCTGCTCTTATTACTAGTATATGTGTCACATTATTCTGAGACTTTTTATTTTGAATAAATGCAAGTATATGAATTGTGGGTCGTGTTGCCATTTATAGGCTATGTGGAATGCAGTGGTCATTGCACACTTGACTATGGTGGTCCTTTTAGGAGGCCATAACAAATGTTTTGGTGCACAAAGTAGTTAGTTGGGAAATGGTTTAGGAATTGGTGTGGATCTTTAAAGTTCATTGAGTGGATTCAGAGGATACTAGAGAGACTGTGTGTTTAACAATGCTGAGAACTCTAAAAATATGTCTAAAAAAGATTTTTATAATGCTGGAGGGAATTGGAACCAATTTTTTAAGATTGCAGCTTAGCAAGAATGGTGACAACAATTACCTATTCTTTGGTCAGTCATGAAAATATCATGTAAATGTTTGTATGATTTTCTCAGAAAATAGCTATGGAATGTATATAATTTATGTGCAATCAATACTCTCTTATTTTTTTAGTTATATTTATATTAATACACATGCTTGTTTTTGGCAGGTGTGAAATCAATATCTGGATGTGTATGTTTGCCTTCGTTGCATAGATATAGGAGGTTCATTCAATATAATTCGCTTTAGTGGATGTGTTGTGACACCAATTAATTGGCTGAAGAAGTCCTTTGTTGGAAGTTAAAAATTATTGTCTTGGGAATTGTATCTAGTTTTCTATACCGTAGTGACAAATTTCTGCCTGACTTAGAGAAAGCTGATGATTATGTATGAGCAAGATCCTGATGTGGTTAGATGGGGTCTTAACCTCCTCAATGGTGATCCATTTTCTAATTCTGGATATTGTGGGACCACAAATCAGAATGATGCCGATTATTATGTTGTGGAAGATGCAAGAGAAGGTAACTTTGGCACAGATCAAACTACTATAGAGAATGATGAGATTATTGCACATGCCCTTCAGGAAGAATTTTCGGAACTTGCTATTGCAGAAGCGTCAAGACCCTCACATGTAACTGAAGATCATCTGCATTTTCTTGCCCAAGATTGGTTTGGGACAACTACGAGAACTTATTCTCCAGGTACAGAGAGAGAAACTCCCAAGTTTGTAGACTCTGCTTGTCCAACTCTTTTTGTTCATCATTTTTTTTTATCAGGAAATGATGGTGGACAGGAGGACACCGATGATACGGAATTGTCCTCGTCATGTTCAAGTCCTGAAGAAAAATCGTACGAGGGTGAGGCGTGGTCCCTAGAGCTTACAGATGAGTTTTCTACTCTAGATGGTGAAGTAGGAAAGAGGTTAAATCAGATGGTACCTATTCCTGTAAGTTCTATACCACCATAACTGAAACTTATTTAAGATATTGCCTTGAATTATTTAGTGATTCCTTAAAGGCCATAAAAAGGACACCTACAGCAGTCCTGCACTTAGCAGGATGCTCGGAAGGATGCTCTCAGGACTTGAATCCAAGATTTTGTTCTGTAAATGACCATTTCTCCAAGTGATGACCCCTAAATAGTTAATGATTTCTTGGCGCGAATGTAGTATGTTTAATATTTAGATGCTTACTACTGTGACCTGGTTTGTTCACAGCTAGATCTGGGATATGGCTAAAAGCATGTAAGAGAAAATGAGTTAGCACATTTATACTATTTGACTGTCACCTAGGCATCCTCTGGTGCTCACAAATGCATTTTATTTATTGAAATACTTACACCATTTTTTTATATATCTCTAGCTGTTTATATATATTTAGTGTGGTGGTCAGTATACATGTATGTCTCAGATGTTTATTTTTATGACTTTCGATCAATTGAGGGACAAATATATTTTTTCTTTATATAAACTTAAAATATTGGCATTGACTTTTTAAGTTTTTGAAGTGCAATCTTTTTGCAGCATGTTCCTAGAATTAATGGGGAGATTCCTTCTGTGGATGAAGCGACCTCAGATCATCAGAGGCTTCTAGACAGGTTCTCGATCACTTTTACTCCTGAATGTTATAGAGAAGTTTTTTTTGTGTCCTTATTACTATTATTAATCCCAGTTTATGCTGTGTTTCGATCTTTTTTTTTATCTATCTTATTGACTGATAATGTGTGTGTGTATTTGAAATTGTGCTTCTCTTTTTATGAGACTATGTAAGAACCTACCTTTACTGTATCGTATTTTGCTATCAGAATCATTCTTCAATATGTTATAGTGTCATTATATACATGCACACAATAATTAGTTCTGTTTCTGATTCTTTTTGGCATCACACCTTATGTAGTTACTTGCACTTCTGTAAATGATGATATTTGTCATTAAATTTTAATCTTGAATATTTCTCCATTTTTGATAGGCTGCAACTATACGACCTGGTTGAACTTAAGATTCAAGGAGATGGAAACTGCCAGGTTAGTGCTCAATGGAATGTACTGGAAAAGCCAAGATAGTGGTAATATAGAATAATGAAGCTCTTGATTCAAGATATAATTAAAACAGAAAGTGAGACAGTATTCTGGTCCAGGTAGTATATCAACACATATTACTGGAGTTTTAAAGGGTATTACCTATCATGATGATACAACAAGAGATGCATTTACTTTGAAATTTAGGTATCACAGTTAGTATGGGATTCTTGGGACTAGTTGACTAGATTCTTCCTTGCTTCCTCTGTGACATAAATATACGTCCTTGTTCTTATTACCTTGCACTATTAGACGTGTTAAGAGTCTCAATGTCTATGTCCCACAGTGGTGTATCTTGTTGCATCATAGTAGCAAACCCTCTGAAGGTGCTGTCTAATGCACTTGTATCCATGTCATCTTTGCATTGGAGACGGGCTTTTGGTATTCATTTGAACTTTTGGTAGCCCTTTATATTATATTCATAACAGATTTCATGTTTCTGATTAATATTTTTTCACCAGTTTCGAGCACTGTCTGATCAATTTTATCGCACTACTGAGCATCATAAGTTTGTGAGACAACAAGTTATTAATCAGGTTAGTATTTTTGCTTACTCATTCGAGTTTTTATTCTTTGCTGTGAAATGTCAGACATCACATATGTATGAAAATTGGAGATGAAATCATTTTTTCTGTTAATAATTCGTTAATTATTTACTTAAATCTGAACTCAATAAAGCATATATGTCTCTGGCTCTCTGCTTATATGTAGTATAAGTATCGTAGCGAGTGAGAGGTTGAACTAAATTCATATGTAATTATATGGTTTTGGATATTCTCTCCTCTCCTGTTCCTTCTTCAGACATTTCTTCCCTCGATCCCATATCTCCCTTCTTCCCACCTCCACCCCCATAATGGGGTGAGGCACGCGATTGTATACTTGTGTGCTAGTTTGTAATGTTCTATAACAAAGTCTAATTTGTTTTTGAAAACCTCAGCTTAAATCGAACCCAGATATATACGAAGGATATGTTCCCATGGCTTATGGCGACTATCTAAAGAAGATGTCTAGGTAAATTCTTGTTTTTTTAATTCTTTTGGAAAATATACATAGTATAAGTTCATAGGCAGTTTATTTCATTTTAATTAGCAATGTATATCTGATGAAACAGGAGTGGAGAATGGGGTGATCATGTAACTTTGCAGGCTGCTGCAGATTCGGTATACTACTTGTTTTTTTTATGGTTTAAAGCTTTTTCTTTTTTTTGGTGAAGATTTGCCCTCTTGGTTTGATAGCCTGACCTTTATGTGGTGGTGGTGGGTTTGGGGGGGGGGGGGGGGGGGGGGGTGTGCTAGCTGACTAACCAAAGCTTGGTTCGCACCGTTAAAGAAATTTTATTGATGCCTTTTTCATATCTGACAATTTTTTATAGAAGAAATGCAATATATTGACCAAAATGAATATTTTAGCATAATTCGAACTTGTAAACATGCTTAAACATGCACGTTCTTTCATTCCTCTGTTGATCATAGCACATGATGTAACAAATCTATGTGGCACAGCAGTTTCCTACAGAAGCTCTCTGCATTTGGGATTTTGCAATGACATTCACTCTTGCATTCATTTTTGCAGTCCCAATATGTTTTAAATTTGTACTTGTCTAATAAATTGCATACCTTTACAAAATTAAAGTATATACTCAAATTAATTGAACACATTTGCATTTTCCCTAATCGAGTATATCCTCACCTAATCTAGTACATAGTGGATTAGAGAAATCATATACTTGAATATGACTATAGGAATGATTGAGTGTATCAGTGCCCTAAATTTTATGTTGCCTCAGTGTAGGAGTGCGTGAACTGTCTGGGACAGAAGGCAGGTTTTCAGTGGAGTAAATTGTTTTAAGTGATGCCCCACATGGAAGAATGTCCAAAGACAGATTGAATTTTACTGACCAGTTTACCATGAACATGTAGACAAGATGCCTTATATTTAAATCAATAAATGAGCAAAATTAGATCAAATATAGTTGAATTTTTCCCCCTTGGTAATCTGGTCTTGAGATATCTGTTAACATTTTTTTTCTCTTCCTTGCCAGTATGGAGTCAAGATATTTGTCATAACATCGTTCAAGGATACCTGCTATATTGAGATTTTGCCTAATGATCAGAAGTCAAAACGAGGTAAGCTTTAATCGGATGGTTTGGTTGCAGTATTCAAGTTGTTCATATTTTATCTTCCTAGGCAAGTGCGTTGGACACAAATGATCTATTTTGTAATGGGTTAAAGACATCTAAGTCCCTATAAGCATGCATAATCCACTTAAGTCATTGCCAACTTAGGGTAAGACATACATATCCTAGCAAACACAAAAAAAATCTCATACATTCTACTGTCAACAATTATTTACCGCACTCATGGTTTTGAATGGGCTATTATACCCTTTAAAGACCATCTTCTTCGAACAAACAACTCATCTAAATCTCATATTCTTCTCTCTTTCATGGTCTCACCATTTCCATCTCTCATCGTGTAAAAATCCCCAAGGATGATGGAATTAGGTGACGGTGCGTCAAGGATTATTCGAAGTAGAAGAAGAGGAGTCATTTGGGAGGGGGGGGGGGATGTGAGAGAAGAAGGTTTGTTGTGTTTGGATGTGCGATTGAAATATTGAGATATATTTGAAAATTGTTGTTTTATTAACTTTTCAATCGCTATATTTTTTGGCCTAAAAAAGTGGTTTGAAATGTTAAATGCTGAAAATGTGTTTGAATTAGCGTTTGAGAATTTTTAACTTTTCAAAAGCAGAATCAACCCGAACACAGATCCAAACAATACCTAAACAGAGAAGAAAAATGAAAATGAGTGCAAGGACAAAATGTTCATGTAAAAGGATATATATGCTTTTTTCTGTGTTTACGTTGTTAAATTAGAAGGAATTTAATTGATGGACAAAATTGTCTTACCATTACAATTTAAAGGAAATGCAAGTCCAACCCAATTTTTTTAAGGACTTGTGTGAGATCATGCATGTTTATAGGGATTTAAATGTTTTTTTAACCCTTTTGTAATTACAACAGCCAAACCATATCTTCCTATATATCATCACAATTCAGTAAACATAGTCGTCTGATTGTGCAGTCATCTTCCTGAGCTTTTGGGCAGAGGTGCATTACAACTCAATCTATCCTGAAGGAGGTAAAAAGCCCTTCAATGTCTCCACTTCCCTGGTCTACCCTTAACATGGTTCAATGTGCCTGAACATTCGCTTCTTTGGTGAACAGAACTTCCAGCTTCCGACGAGATGAAGAGGAAGAAAAGGTGGTGGCAGTTCAAAAACAAACATTAGTAAGTTATAATATGCAGACTGCGCAGGGCTTCATCTTAACTTGGAATGTTGTTCCACCAGGATGAGCCTCTTGGAGGGCATGTCTCCCTCATATTGCACAGTGATGTGACCGACCGAGCCATGTCTGCTACTGTGGGGTCGAAGAGACATTGACATCCACACAGGCCTTCTTCCTGCTCTCTTTCTCGTTCTCGCTGTGAATTCAGGGATTATTTGGAATGCCGTCTCTAGTCATTAATATACCATTTCTTTGTCATAGCTCATATACCATATTCATGTCTTCCAACGATTTGTGAGCACCCAATAAGATAAGAAAATCACATTACAATGGGGAGGAGATAATTTAATGTGACAGCATAAGAAGTTTGGCCGTTGTTGCACTTGGTTTTTTCTATATATCTCTTTAAAAATCTAGTGAAACATGTATTAGATGATTTATATACCTTTTAAAATTTTTTTTTACACTTATTAAAAAATCCAATTTGAAATATAGCAATATATATATTTTATCAAAGCATATAGTCATATACCTATTAACCTCATTATGTGATATTTGCTGTATTTTTTAAGAAAGGAAAGATGCATATGCCCCCCTATAAACATATGTAAATCCAGATTACCCCCTGTTTTTTTTATAAAATCCGATTAACCTCCCACAAACATACCTACAAATCAAATCAATCAAATTTAGGTTAACCGTCGGTTACCTTGAAAAGACCAAGAATCCATCACCAGTAGGGATAACATGTAAGATTTACCAATGAACTACATTGATGTTTCAAGGGGGATTCATAATTTAAAAATCCCAAATCATTTAGAAATTCATGGAACAACCTACTTCGTTCTTAATATCCCAATAAATATTAGATCAGGTAGGGAAACTCACTCAGTCAAATACAAAGTAAATGCGATTGGGTTTAAAAACTTAAATTTCAGAAAAAAAAAAAAATCCTTTTAAAAAATACAGGAACGAAATTTTCAACTCTTCATATGTTCAGTTCGCTGCATTAACTAGTAAAATCAATTTCTACGGGATCCTTTTGGAAAATAATACTTTCAACTCCAATTTTGCAGTCATCACCTGTTTTATTTTTTAAGGACAAAAAAAGTTTATTATTTTTTTAAGTTAAAAAAATAATAATAATTTTTTTTCATATATCATGATAGCACAGACAGCATATACTACGTGATTATAGCGTATGAGACTGTAAAATGAGCTGTGAAACGGACTGAGGGTGCGTTTGGTTGCGCGATTGCAAAACTGATTCTGCAGGAATCTGCGATTACAAACCTGATTCTGCAAGAAGCTCACTTTCTCAGCTTTTTGAAATCGCAGCTTTTGGGCACTATTTACCTGCAATCGCTGGGTTTAAAACTGCGATTACAAAACTGTTTGGTTGCGCGATTGCAAACGCAGCTTCCTGTAATCGCAATCGCTTCCTGTAATCGCAATCGCAGCGCAATCGCGTAACCAAACGCACCCTTGAGTGTGTCACCGTTTGTATCAGTTTTTGCAAATTGGGCCAGACACAGCAGAATGAAGGCCCATTCACAACAGAAAACACCCAAACGATGCCTAGAATTTCAACAGTCAAATCCAAGCCATCCGATCAATACACCCCTCTTTCTTTGTAAAAACCACATAGATCTAGCGCACACGATGAGGTCTGATCGTAGCCCTAAAAGATAGGAAACCAGAACCCCATTCGCATAAACAAAACCCCCTCATCTCCACAAACAGACACAAAAATCGAGAATTCTCTACTCGTGGAATCTTCTGGAAGCCTCCGCCTCTTTCTCTCACACTATTCTCATACAAAAGCCCCAACTCCACTTCTTATCCTCAGCTATCCAGAAAAGCAAAAAAAGCGCGAGCGAGAACGAGAGAGCTGTAAAAACAATGGCGTCCGCCAATGCCATCTCTACTGCTTCGATCCTCCGCTCCCCTCAACAGGTACACCCTCTCTCTCTCAGAAACCCTTACAATCTCTATTTGATTCGCTTCATCTGATGTTGTCGTTGTTGTTGTTGTTCTTTCAGGGGTTGTCGAGGAGGGGGAACCGCGGCGGAGGCAGAAGCAGGAGAATGGTTGTTCGCGCGCAGTCCAAAGACATCGCCTTTGACGAGAAGTCCAGGACGTCTCTGCAGGCCGGCGTCAACAAGCTTGCCGACGCCGTCGGCGTCACTTTGGGTCCGAGAGGTGTGTTTCGTGACTTTCTTTTCTTTTTGGCTCGTTTTGATTATGTTAAAGGGTCTGGTTTTGATGTTTTTTGGTATTTTTTTGAAGGAAGGAATGTCGTTCTGGATGAATTCGGGAACCCCAAAGTGGTTAACGACGGGGTCACGATCGCTCGGGCTATTGAACTCGCGGACCCCATGGAGAATGCAGGGGCTGCTTTGATCAGAGAGGTGGGTGGTCTTTCTGATTGTGATTTAGGTTTCATTTGCAAGTTTGGGTTTTTAAGTTGTTTATGTCCGTCCATGTTTGGGGTTTTGTGTGTTGATAGGTTGCTAGCAAGACCAATGACTCTGCTGGTGATGGGACTACGACCGCTTCGGTGCTCGCGCGTGAGATCATCAAATTGGGTTTGCTAAGTGTTACGTCTGGTGCGAATCCTGTTTCCATCAAGAGGGGAATCGATAAGACTGTGCAGGGATTGGTGGATGAGCTGGAGAGCAAGTCACGACCTGTCAAGGGACGCAACGACATCAAAGGTACCAGACGAAAGATCCTTTCTTTAACCATATTATTGGGCTTTTAGTGGCTTTGTTTCTAAATGGATTACCATTGCAGCTATTGCTTCTATTTCTGCTGGCAATGATGAGATTATTGGGACTATGATTGCTGATGCGATTGATAAAGTTGGGCCTGATGGTGTCCTATCGATTGAGTCTTCTTCATCCTTTGAAACAGCTGTTGAAGTTGAAGAAGGAATGGAGGTCTGTTTATGTCGTGGATCTAATCTTTCTGTTTGAATGCCCATTTGGCTTGTGTTACACTAGTGATGTGTTCCATGTGGTGATTGCAGATTGATAGAGGGTACATTTCTCCTCAGTTTGTCAACAACCAGGAGAAGTTGATTGTTGAATTTGAGAATGCGAGAGTACTGGTTACTGACCATAAAATTTCGTCAATTAAGGACATTATTCCTTTGTTGGAGAAGGCTACCCAGTTGAGATCCCTTCTTCTCATCATCGCAGAGGATGTCACGGGTGAAGCTCTTGCCACTCTTGTTGTGAACAAGTTGAGGGGAATCATTAATGTTGCAGCAATCAAAGCACCAGGTTTTGGTGAGAGAAGGAAGGCTATGCTTCAAGATATTGCCATCTTAACTGGTATGTTTTGAATGCTTGCAACTTTTCTTTTTGTGCACCATGGACATTTTGTATGATTAAGCACATTATCTTCTTAACCACCGTGTAATATGATCTGTGTGACATGGTTGGATTAACATTATGTGGGGTCATATATGGGCACCTAAATTAGCCTTCATTGTTGGGGAGCCCATCTCTATATTCTCATTGTTAGATTGCTAGGTGGGTTCATTAGAGATAGGGGTTGCTTGCTCATTATTATAGTGTTTGTTATCCATTAATCCTTTGTGTTTGGTATTGATGATTTTTATTTTTTTATTTTTTGTACCTCAAGGTTGATGGTGGGAATCATTTGGGGAGAGTCTTTACTAGGTGTGTACTGGGGTGATGCAGTGATTGACTGCTTTAGTTGTTGACTTGTTTCTTTTTCAATAATCTGCTGTCATTTCTTTACTTTTGTGCATAATAAGGTGGACACTTTCAAATTTTGATCTGGTTATCTTGTCTAGCTGTTAAATAATGTGTATAAAGATCAGACAAAGAAAAGAGGCAAGTTCCTTTGTCTCCTTTTACTTTGTCTTCCTATATTTTTTTTGGTCATTTACCCTCCATGTGCATGGTGTATGTATTTATTTTATATTCGATACATGTCATTGATATTTTGAAGAGCTATGTGAATCATTTTGAATCATATCATGTCTTGCTGGGTGGCTCTTGGTGGATGGCTGGATGTTTTTTTCCCTCGTCTCATTCCTCATTTCTTTTTGCAATTACAGGCGCTGAGTTCCAAGCCAAAGATCTTGGTCTGTTGATAGAAAATACCTCTGTTGAGCAGCTAGGGACTGCAAGAAAGGTGACCATAACTCAGAATTCCACCACCATTATTGCTGATGCTGCAACCAAAGATGAGATACAAGCCCGGATTGCACAGATTAAGAAAGAATTGGAAGAGACAGACTCTGTCTATGATTCTGAGAAGCTGGCTGAACGAATTGCCAAGCTCTCTGGTGGTGTGGCAGTAATAAAGGTTGGTGCAGCTACAGAAACAGAGCTCGAGGATCGGAAGCTCCGGATTGAGGATGCCAAGAATGCTACATTTGCTGCTATAGAGGAAGGCATTGTGCCTGGTGGTGGTGCTGCATTTGTTCATCTTTCAACATATGTTCCGGCAATTAAAGAAAAGATTGAGGATTCAGATGAGAGGCTAGGTGCTGATATTGTTCAGAAGGTACAATCCTCTACTTCAAGATGAGTTTTTCTTTTGACATCAGGTTGAATACTGAATCAAAAAATTGTTGAATTCCTTTGGTGTGCCTTTACTCTTGAAATGCAACCATACATGGGGACTGGGGAGCAAAGTGTGCTACCAAAGGGTCTTTTTGGTGTTCTCATGAAAAGCACTACATAATGAGGATAGCATAGTGCGAATGTGCGATTTGGAGTAATTTATTATACATCATTTCTTCTGTTCTTTTGAATAGCTTGATTCACAAATTTAAGACTACCCTAAATGGCCCTATTAGACCTCCAACACCCTTTTCTTTCCCCCTTCCAGTTTTTGGTAGCACTGCTTATTGGATAAAGGTTTATTGTGTGGAATATGATAGGGCCTTTCTCAATCATAGTGATGAAATTTCATAGTAAATACGTGAAGTTAGTTCATTTATATTATGCTGTACAGATTTATATATTTGCAACTTCAGTTTCTTGTCCATAATGCACCTTTCTTGCCATATCATAGAACAAAAGCAGTTTGAAATGCATGTGCAGTTATAGTCATGGAACCTATACCATTTGGTTTCCAGTTTTGCCAGTAAATGTGATTCCTCATGCATTCTCTAGGTTGTAGTTAGACAAACAATTTGTATTCATCCAATAACCAAAAAAAGAAGAAGGAAGCTTTGGGTAACTATGCCGATGCATTCTGTGCATTGTAAGCAGTATTTTGGACGACTCACTAGAAGAATTAAGAATATGCCTCTATTTTATGCTTTATGATGGATTGGTCTACTGAATTACGAAATAATGCATTTTCATAAAAAAAAAATAACCACATTCTGGTCCCTTTGCTATGTTTATGATTGTGTTGGAATGTAATTTTGCAGGCACTGGTAGCACCAGCAGCACTGATAGCCCACAACGCAGGAGTGGAAGGAGAGGTGGTGGTGGAAAAGGTCAGGGACAGTGAATGGGAGGTTGGCTACAATGCGATGACAGACAAATACGAGAACCTTGTTGACGCTGGGGTGATCGATCCTGCCAAGGTGACCAGGTGTGCATTGCAAAATGCGGCCTCGGTGGCTGGGATGGTCCTCACGACACAGGCCATCGTGGTGGAGAAACCAAAGCCAAAGGCAGGTGCACCTGCAGCCCCTCAGGGTCTCACTATCTAGGTAGTCAACTGTAAGTTTTCCTAGCAAGTTCAATAATTGAAGACGACTAGAGAGGAACAGGTCGGCAGTGGTTTTTGTATTGTTGTGATGAAACTTTAATTTTTGTGCGGGAGTTGTGCAATGTCATCAATGTGGTGGAGAGAAGTAGTTGTATCTATATGATTTCTGGGATGGTTTATAAAGAAATCATGCATCAGCTTATATATATCACCATTGCTTACCATTGCTTTTGATTCCATCACCATATTTGTCTAGTTCACTTGTGACTGGAATTGCAAAAGTGATTCATTAAAGCTGTCAAAATTGTGTCCATTTACAATAAACAGTTGAACACGAGCTTCATTAAAGTTGTCAAAAGTTGTGTCATGTGCAACAACAAATACTTGATCGAAGAGAAAGTGCAGCCTAAAAATTTGGATGAAGATACAACACATAAAGCTTCTTCTTCTTCTCTTCTTTCCAGGGAAATTAGTTTAACAAAACTTATTTACACACGCCTGGTAGGCATTTTTAACTGTCTCAACCTGAGCTATACAATGAGAAAATTCTTTAATCTTCTGGTTACAGTAACTTGATGTCTGTTGTTTCCTTGCATACCTTGCCATGACATCTGGCCCCAGAACACATTCTCCAGGAACCTTGAAGAACTTCATGGGATCCAATTTCGAATCTGCAGCACAAACAGAAGCTACTATTAAGCTAATTGGTGGTGGATTCGATCCATTTCCTTGTAAATACAATAATAGTTGAAACATGTTAGCTGTATCAGAGCATATCAGAGCATACATGCATATGTTTTAGATCCAGTGCTTTAGCCTGTTGCACACCTGACTCAGATGGCTTCTGCCTTCATGCGGAGAGGAGATGCCCAAGGTCAATATAGATATCCTATCCCAGTACTTGAGTTGGGGAGGATTGAAGCAGTATGAATGCTGCCCCTGTATGGTTCAAGATACGGCATCAGCCAACACATGAAGGTTGGGCACTCACATTGGATGTAGGTCTCACCTGTTAAGAATCAAGTGAAATATGGTGTGCACTATTCATTTCATGTGGTTATAAGAGTTTCAGTGGGCAGTCATTTAGCCAAAGGAGCAGATATTCAAGTGACCTTTGATGGTTTTGGCAATCGTCTTCCTGTTTCTGCATTTTGAAAGAAGGAAATGGAATTTCTTGTTGCTTGAAGGTTTTTGTAACGAGAAGCAACCACATAATTTATAGATCTTTTTTTTTTTTGACTGAAAAAGATTAATATGAGGATATGCTGAGGGACCTGTACTTAATTTTCCCAAAACATGTGTAATATAAACGTCGCCTGAGAGATTTTATAGATTTTATAGATCTTGTAAATAACAAGAGGAGTTTGAGTTGCCATTTCGTTATATGCCAGTATGAAATGTAGGTTTTTAAGAAATTGCCATGCGATGCATAATCAAATCAAAATACAAAAAGTGGGGATGAAGAGGATATGAGCATGAAATGAAGTTTGCTTGATGCGAGCCCCCCTCCATTTTCATTAGATGATACTTCAATGGTTCATGCTGATTAATATAGATTGGATCACCAGTCGGGTATCAGATCTCAGGATTTCTTTTCCAAATGCGTGGGAAAAAAAAGGATGGTCTTAAAAGATCAGCTCAACAATTTTAAATTATATCATCAAATACTACTGGAGTAAGAGAGCATATCTCCTTTTTATTACAAAATATACTACACAAGTAATCCAAAAGGTGTCACGTGTATGAACTATATTGTTTGAGCTGGAGCTTTTCCTGCATAAACAGGGTGTTCAAATCAAGGTGGTTCACCATATCTACGTCACTCTTAATTTGCAGAAGAAAACCAGTGTTCTTAGTATGGCATGGTATTATTTTAACTCTCATATCCAAAGACGGAACTGATAGTAACAGATATGGATTAACTCAATGCTTAAAATTAATGACACTTCGACCAAAAATTAAAATATGATAGCAGTAATTGCCGCTTATGCAAGAGTGGGCCTGATACATTGCGGGTGCGAGCAGCGTGGAGCACCAATAGGGACGTCTTTTGATCATGGTTTGAGGGAGTTGTGTTGACAATTGCCTCGTGTGTAGGAACCTCTCCTACTCTGGATACGCGTTATTGTTTTTTGTTTTTTTGCTTTTATCTATGCTTTTATGCTATTTCTATCTTTTTTTCCTCCCACTTTTGTAAAATTTTAAACTCTTGCAAGTTTGGTAATATATTATCGGGATAGCAATTATCTACATTTCTCTAAAAAAAGTAGTAATTGCCTCATTACATATAATCCAAGATTGCATAGAACATATATTAGTAAATTTTATGAAGTGCATAATTATTCGGGCAGGTCTAAACCCACCAACCGATATTGCATTCACCCCCGTGACTCTTCAATGTGACGTCAAAGAGAGTTAGAGTTTTTGACAAAGACGTTATTGAGCGGGCCTCAAAAAAAGACGCTGCAAATGTCTTCCTCGATACATGTGCTGTCGAAATACCTTGGTCAGGATGAAATAAAGTATAATGACAATAACTGAACGGATGTTGTGAGGAATAGATTAGAAATACATCATAAAAAAATAAAGTAAAATAAGAAGAAATCGCAGAAAAATGACCTGCACTCCCAAGAAGAAAGATGCGAGTCAAGAACCGGGTGGACAAGAGGCCACCCAAAACGTACCATATAATGATATCATATTTAGCATATACAGCAGAGAGGAACTCGCGAAGATCTGCATCAAATATCACATAATAGACCACATGAACTTCCTCGACACACGTCGAGATTACATGGTCAGGATGACAAACAGCCTGTCGAGCATGGTTTTGTACCATGACCACCTCCATGTTGATCGTGAACACCATGATAGAAGATATACAGGTCAGCTGCGACACAGCTTCTGTCGAGGAATTTGAGATGTGGATGACTAAACACGCGTCGACCTGGGTTAGGTACCTTGACTACGCTCTGTCGAACGGTCTCCTGGACAATATATGTAACTATGTCCGTGTATTTCCATTCCTGATCCACCAATCTCCCCACCAGAGCACATCTCCATCACAAATCCTCCTCAGCGTCACCAATCAAAATCACAAGTTGCAGTTGTGATAATATTATTGTGTGTTGATTTATTAAGTTAAGACACTTTGTCTACCTTTCATTATCTCCTGCCCCTGGTGGATTACCAGTAGCAGCTAAGTCGATACACTCGGTTGTTGTCGCGAGTGGAACTGCGAGTTTTATTTGTCAAGATAGATGAAAATAAACTAACATTGATATTATGACTCTTCTGAAATTGTGATATCTCACTCAGGCTTACACTCAATCTGTTTTATAGTCTCATATGCTATGATAACATAATTGCACTATCATAGTGTATGCGATTCTATCATAATATATAGTACAAATTTTTTATATCATTTTTTAATTTGAAAAACAATATACTAATATAACTCAGTATATATTTCATTTTATAGAGTAATTTTTTTTGTCTTTTATTTAGAGAGTGATTTTCATTTGGTGTGGACTGCAATTAGGGCTGAACGTATTATTTTTAAATCATTTATCATCACTTCTTATAAATTCCTCTTATAAATATGAGGGTTGAACATATCTAATTATTCTTTTACTTTTTATAACTTATTATCTACATCTTATTCACATTTTATATACAACTTATCCATGGTCAATAAAAAAACAAAATTTTCATTATTATATAGAACTATGCGAATAACTACAAACACAACAAAACATAAAAATAGATTATCCCACTAGTATAATTATCTATATTAAAATATTTATCTATCCCATAATAACTTATCCAGAATAGCTTATGTCTTCTATTTTTTAGTTAAGGGAGAGATCCACCCATAGCTGGCTTTACGACCGAGCTTAGTTAATTGCCTTCGCCTGTTTACTCTCAAACTCACATAAATACACACAGGTTAAGTCAGCGTAAAAAATAACTTATGTCACTGCCCCAAATTTCACATCATTATTTTATTTTTATTGTTTAAACCAATTTACAGAACTTCCCCCTCTTTTCCAGGTAATACCGGATCAAAACACCAGAATTGAACAATGTAGGAAGTCCTTCAATTTGACATACTAGATGGTCTCCAGTTAGTGATCCATTCAGTCATTGCATTGACATTGCTGCTTATATCTTCCACGGAGTCACTCGGTAATGAGACCACGATGTCCTCCGCATAGCTAATTCTCGCCTCTTCCAGCAGCATTTGGAAGATCTCGCATTCAATGTTGTTCATCAGTTTCGCTCCGCTATACCCTCTGTGCATCAATCGGGCATGCTATAGTCAGAAGAGCTCAAAGAGAAGACAATTAAAGTCATCAAATTAAAGTCATCAAACCAACCCAACAATTGAGGCTATCTATCATAGTAATCAAATGTTGACATTTAAGCAGCAGTTACTACCTGCTAGTCAAGCGATCATGAAGAATGGAATTGTTGGTTTGGAGAACCACCACGCGGTCAAACCAACGTTCTGGGAAGAAATCACACCCATGATAATCTACAATGTTCCCACCTTCATACATCATGTCTTCAAGCTCATCACAGACCTGCAATGTGTAAAACTATATGTAACAAAATAAAGCTACCTGGATAAATGAAGTCATTGTCCTATCTTTATTTTGTTATGTCCCGTGCTTCAACACATGAACTGATGAACCACATCCAGTGAAATCAAAGCAGTTCAGACCACCATCGGGCCCATCCCTCTCTACCCCTCATCTAGCTTCCTTGCACAACACATCATATAATGAATACTAATATTAGCAGTATTTCCTATCTTTATTTTATGTCCCATGCTCCAACACATGAACCACATCTCAGTAGTTACTAAACTCTACTTAATGACAATGTCTACTTTTCTATAATAAAAACACACACACACACACACACACGAACCACATCCAGTGAAATCAAAGCACTTTGGACAACCATCGGGCCCATCCCTCTCTACCTCTCATCCAGCTTCCTTGCACAATGCATCATATAATGAATATTAATATTAGCAGTATTGCACATGCTATTTTTTCCCCCGTTTTTCTAAAATAACTACTGTACGCCATTATTGCACACTGTTGATTCACTAGAATACCGTATTTTTTCATGAACAAACATGCTGCCTTACAGATGTTGTCTCCATGATTTATATTTATGCTTAAAACATATAATATGAATGGTTGGCACTTCTGTAGGAGAATCTCAATAGAGATGGATAAAAATCTGACCTATTTATCGGCAATTCCTCAAATATTCATTTGTTAGTTTCAGGATTACAAACCTACATCCCTTCTCCCACAGAACCACCCCCAAAAATAATAAAAATCAGGGTCAATAATCGCAGAATGATTTTATAGACTTGTAGTAGATAGCAGAAAGTATAACTTCAACCCCTCTTTCTTCCCAACCGAGTCCATCTCACACATAAGGATAATTTGTAGATGTTTCCTTGTCTATTGTTTCATCTCAAGGCAAACATAGCCTATGTTGTGTAGACTCCTCAGAACAGAGGCCACAGTCAACTTATCTTCATCAGTAATAAACCATTCACCACTAAGAAACCATATCAGACACCAAAGGTCCACAGGGACTTCAAAGCAGAAATGGAGATTTAGGTGATGTCTCAACCATTCCCTCTACGATGATGTATACACTTCAACTATTTTCCGCAACTCCTAGTGAGATTTTGCCAAAAACAAAAAAATTGAAAGGCCATATTTAATTCAAGCTCGCGTTCACATCTCTCTATTACATAAATAGAATTTCATTGATTGGATAGCTTCTTCACCTAATTTGTCAGACATTTTGGACCACAACAAATTAATCACCATGTCTAAGCAAAAGAGTAACACAATGTCCTATGCTAGACAAGCTCTTCCCTTTACCATCATAAGGAGGGGGAAGGGGTGGTTTGGGTGATGTTGCCCTGTTTAAATATCTCTTCTAGCCGGGCATCCACTACTGAGATGGCTTTCCCTTCCTCTTTTTTTTTTCCTACTTTTATTCTACTGATTTACTCTGTTTCTTCTCATCTCCTTCAAAATTGTACTTTGATTTTTTTTATAAAATCGTAGTAGCAACATCTACCTTTCATTAAAAAAAAAACCCATCATACAATGCTAAAAAGAAGTGAAGAGGACCGCTGTATGTAATCTTACTCAAATGGAGGGGGGAAATATGACAATCCTATGTTCTTAACTCTATTAACAATTAGTAGTGAAAACAAACTGATCTTGTAATAAATAACCACATAATAAAAAGCAAGATAGCAAACCAAACAATTATATGGGGGTTTGTCAATAGGATTTTCATGGACAATAAGTACATGTCCATGGATTTCTAAATCCTCAATTATTCGATTAGGACTTTAATTCATTAACAAAAAATTAGACGTTATTCGATTGACATATCAATTTGTGGACAAGAAGTGAAGCGTTATTTGATTGAGACCACTCGTTGTGGATAAAATGTCACGTGTCATTTGATTTCAACAAAATATCACTGAGAGTGACACTAACACTTGCACCTAACAATTGATTGTACAGTTTGATTTATAGGCTGTATAGTTCGATTTATAGGCATCCAAACTCACTCTCCTATTGATTATATGATTATAGGATAATGTTACATACACCCGATATTCCAGCCTCAGTTCCAGACTTCCAGTCTACCTATGTTTTAAGTTTTTTTAAAATAGTATACCTCATGTAATGAGATACATATTTTTATAAAAAAAAATGAAACATATACTTCAATGAATTGCATGGATAAATTTATAGAAAATGTGAAAATTTTCTCAAAGCATATATCTCGTTTATGTAAATACATAATCCATTAATTTTCTATCGACATGAATTGGGGCTGGGAAAAAAAAGGTGTAACAGCACTCATGATTATATCCAAGGAGCTTTCATTATAAGCAATACTCAGATTTAATGAAGACCAAAACCAACAAGAAAGATGTCGGAGAGGAGGGTGAGGGTTTCGTCAAATCAAACCAGGTCCTCGTTAATGACGTGGCAGTGGAAGTTCTCGTCCCAGCCGTTGTGGAGGTTCTTGCGGCGGACCAGATCGCCGACCTCGATGTGGCGGAGGCCTGTGGCTTCAGCGACGAGTGAGCTCGTCGTCGTCTTCCCGGTCCCCGGTGTCCCCGTCACCAACACGTTCGGCTTCTGTCGCCCCCGATCTTCCGTCGCCATCTCAATCACACGGAAGACGGAATCAGGGTTTCTGGAGTCCATCAAAATGAATCGAATCTCCCGATTCTCCACCCCAAACTAAATGAGTCCGTTACGGGTTAGGATTAAAAGCCAGATCTCATTTTTCATGGAAATAAACTTATTTAAGTAAAGTCATTAAGAATGATAAATGCATTTAAAAAAATCACTTTAAATTCTCTTGTTACAGGAAAGAATCCAAATAAACCCCTGCTCGACATCGACGTAACTCCTCCATTTTCTCTAAACTCCACCGAACCCTCTAAAAACTTTTATATAAATTCAAATAATCCCGTAATAAATGAATAATATTATGTTATTATTTTATTTGATTAATAAACATAATACTTTAAACCCTCATATAAATAATGATTTTATTCATTTAAATATATTATAAAACTCTATTTCAAACTCTAAAATTATCTTTTTAGAGTTTTTTTTTCTTTTCTGCTGCATTTTAACATATTACAAATGATTTTTGATACACTATGTTTTCAGTCATAATTAGCTAAATTCCTAAACTGTAAATGAGCTTAACATTGGTTTTAAAATAATTAATAGTTTCTGAGAAAAGGAAAAAATTTAGTTATAAACATTTAACATCATGAATATAAGGAATCTAAAAAGAATTGTTTCCTAAAATTAATAAATGTGTCGTTGGTTCATGTGTAGTCCCTTCATCCTTGAGCTTCTTCCTTTTTCACAATAATAAATATAGTATAATTAGAAAACAATTAAGGAAGTTATTTGGCAGAAAAGGAAAGCCAACCCAATGATATCTTTACACAATATTCACAATAATGAACCAAACAGTACTTTCTAAAACAACAAGATGAAAAGTAATAATTTATTTCCCAGATTCACAAAATGCATTAAAAATGTTAATTTAGAAAAATCAACAAAATATATTAAAGCTCCGTTTGAATTCGAGTTTAAGTCAATTATGCGTTTAAAAAGTAAAAAATATTCAAACTCAGATCAAAACACAATTTCAATATGTAACTTTTTAAACCATCATCTTCCCCTTTTAAGCCAAAATAAAAAATCTTGTGATCAAAATTTTAATAAAACATATGTTTTAAAAATTGAGTTTAAAACACAAGATTCTTCTCTTATTTAATCTGAAAAGAAACATCTTGTATTTTAAATCAAAACACAAGTTTATTACCTTAAGAGCATCTCCAACCCACCCCCTCCATTTTTATCTTTATTTTTTTTTAATTTAAGAATATTAACATAAATAATAAGATAATAATATAATAATGAATGTAAAATTGATTAAATTAATATTATTTATTTATTTATTAAATTTTAATATATAAATAATTAATATAATATAGTATTATTAAATTCAACAAAAAAATTCAAAACTAAATTGGGGATCTATTTAACCCGCCCCAAGGAAAACAACAACACGAAAGAACAATACATAAAAAAAATAAGAAATTAAAAAGCTGATAAGATACAGGAAAATACTAATACTCTGGTAAATCATCGTTGAATCCACTTCCTCCTCCATAACCACTACCTTCGTACTGACCCCTTCCGCATTCACCTCCGTAATTTGAATTATTTTAAAATAAGAAAATTTTTAAAATTTTTAATTGCATAACTTACTATAATGTCAAATAATACATATAAAATTAATTAATTGTTAATTAATTAAAATAAATTCATAATTACCTAATCAATATTGGACTCATTTTGAAGGTCTCGACGAGACCTTTCTAATAATATGATATTAATAAGTTAATAAGAGGTGGATTAAAACTTAACTTCCAAAGAGTTAATAATTTAATTTAGGATGAAGGATACAAATGGAATTAAAAAAAAATTGCATGCATTGTGGAGGGTATTTAGGGGTTTTAAATAAAATGAACAGTGAAATGCAGCCCGTCTGCATTTCATCCGTTCGAGCTGCATATTTGCAGCCAAATCCCACCGACTGCATTTTGGAGATGTATATGCAGCTCGGTTGGATCTCCTCCGGGATGCATTTTGGAGAAATGCATCCCGATTGGAGATGCTCTAATATGAAAAATTGAGTTTGAAATACAAAATAATAAACTTTACCTGTCACACAGTGGCGGAGCCACGTAGGGCTCGGGGTGACACAAAACCCCCCTGAATTTTTATTTATTTATTTATTTTTAACCCTTTTATATTTTGGGTGATGATTTTAATTAGGACTATGGGTCATGGGCCCCACTTACATATGAAATTCCTTAAATAGAAACAATTCAACACATCCATATGGAACATCCACGTGTATAATGTACTATCACTCTTTCTTTTAATTAACTCTCCCCTCCACATAAAATAAAAATCTATTTTAATTTTACATTTTTATTTTTCCTCCACATAAAATAAAAGTCTATTTTGATTCTACCTGTTCATTGAACCCCAAGCCTTTTTCAATATCTATATCCCACACACAGCTATGGAGGCATGAACCCCGCTTCTCGGCGTCCCCACCCAAGCATCCATTTTGAAAAAAAATAAATTTTTTAATTTTTTTTTTTGATATCTCAGTTGTTCCTAATATCAATCCTCATCTATAAAAAAAAATTTAATTTTTACATTTTGTTTCATTAACCGTCTCACAATTGAAAATATGTAATCAATAATCCTCTCCTCTTATTCATCAACATTTTGAAGGTATATAATTTTTCCCTTTTAACTTATTGTCATTGTTATTAATTTATTTAAAGTTTAAAATATTTGTGTAAATATCTAAAGTAATCAAATTATTCAATATTTTTAGAATATGAAATCTCGTTGAGGTCAAATTTAAAGGTATGTATTGCTTTTTAAATTAAAGTTTTAACATCTTTTTTGTGTGAATCATCAATACGAAATTTAATAAATCATTTTAAAATATGATAATTATTTTTTAAAATTATTCAGAGATATGCTTTATGTGAGTATTTTTATTTGATTTCATATATATTCATTTTTTAAGCTATGCTATTGAAATTAAAAAAAAAAAACATAATGATATGACTTTAGAAAATATTTACATAAGTCACATTTTGAAATTGTTGTATAAACCAAAAAAATTAGAAAAAAACACAACATGAAAGCAGAATTGAAAATCCTTCAGATCAAGATTTTTGCTTTTTCGTGTTTTCATAACATAAAAACGATTGTATTGGTGAAAAAACAAATGAACATACAAGATTCAATTCAAAATAAAAAAACAGTGGATATAAATTTAGCACAAGAAAAAGATAAAAGAAAAAAAATGGAGTAAATGTGCCGCACAAAAAAGAAAAACGTGTAACTGCCTCATCGAATTGAGGGACCGGTTATTGAAAAAGTCAATTTTATGGCACATGGATATATAAGGGAATACATATATGCCGCCTCATCGAATTGAGGGACCGGTTATTCAAAAAGCCAATTTTATGACACAGGGATATATAAGGGAATGCATATATGCCACCTCATAAGACTTGTAATGATATTTATAGTTTAGGGCTTAAAAAAAATTACTGTTTCTTAATACATCAGTTATTACTTATCACTCATAAATCCCACTCTTCTGAGAGAATACAACGAGACGTCATAAAGAACACCACATCAATGTCTGCCTCTGCTACAGAGAACTACAACAGGGATGACACAGAGGGGAGCCAGCCACCTCCCCTACTTATTACAAAACTCACCAAAAGCCACAATAAGCTCACATGGAATCCCCCATAAAACTACTTCTGAGGCGCCCCTGTAAAGATTGGATCACTTTTGTACATTGATCCATGCTTCCCCATTGCAGGGGCACCCTGAGGCTGCCTGTGGCCATGGAATTGCGGGTCACTGAGGGAACACGTCGTTATTCGCTCATCCTTGTAGGAGTATGATGGGTCAGAAGGTTGTTCTATGGTTTTTAGGAACTGTTCAATGTTGTTTTGGTACTTATCATTCAATGAATTGCCGTGCAGTTTTCTCTCATGGGTTGATTCTTTATCATCGTCGGACAAGTACCCGGTGTCTTGTCCATCAAGCATGGCTAAATCATCATATTCCTCGTCTGTTTTTGTTGATTCCTCATCAACTGAACCTTCCATCTGGACCACAGGAATTTACATAAGAAAAATATTCGATAAAAGAAAAACAATGATGAATGACGCAATGTGGTTACAAGATTTATATGAAATAATCAGAAATCAATGTTGCTAACTTCCATTGTTATAATAGTCCAAATTTGAGTAATAAAATTACATTCTTACCTCTTCATGTTTGCCCGTGTCGCTCAGATCCTCATCGCTATCCACATCTGGCTGATCATCTGCTTCCTCACTGCCAGAAACTGATATTTCTTCTTTGAGCTGGAAAGATGAGCAGAAATGAATAATAATAATATCTGTATCGCATCGAGGAGCAGCAAGGACAAAATCACAGAGGTGTAAATTCTGTGACAAGGTTTAACACTTATAGGTTCTTAACCAACAATAAAAAAAACTACTTGATATTTTGCAGTCTCCACATCATTTGCCGCCGATTAAGATAGCTATGAATACATACCTCCTTGGCCGGTCCATCAGATATCCTCGGCGAGCTGCAGCAAGAAGAATAATATCTGCTACCAGTATCAGTCCCATCTGCCCTTGATCCATCAATACTTCCAGTGTGGCTAGTCCCACCAGTGTCGCTAGGCCAAGCGCTTATTCCAAAATTGCCAAATTGAAGGTTGACGGGCTCAGCTTTCCCAATTTGTAGAGCCCCATACATTGGACCTCCATTGCACTTCTCATTACTAAGGCCCAAAATGGGTTTCCCATTGTTGTCAACATGTTCAACAGGCCAAGCTCTTGCAACAGATCCATCTGTGTTGAGTAGAGCCATCAGATGCCTAGAAGACCCTTTCCTCTGAATTAATTGAAACATCCCCTTGGAACTGAGAGAGTTAGCAGCACACTGATTCCTGTACTCTTCATTTATAACAGAAACAGTATTTGTAGAAGGATCATATAGTTGCTCCCCTGCCTCTCGCCGTCGCAGGCAGCTAAAGACAGTAGCATGGATAGCTGCCATACTCCTGTCCACATTTGTATTGTTCACTTTAGGAACTAAGTGCTTGTCAGCGCGATTGCAGAGGTATTCCTGAATGGCTCTGATGTTGCGGATATACTTCACATATTTGTTCTTTGCAGGGTCCAAAGTCATGTATTTTGCACGCACTGCGAACCGCTCCATATGCTTGTCTTCATTTGTTATGTAGATCATGAATGGTATGATAGATGGGTGTTTCTTCATCAGGCCCATCTGGCAAAGATGAGAGTAAGTGCAATGGTAATAATCACTCTACTGGAAATAGAAAGTGATAGCAGATGCTCTCATTCCCAACCTCTATGAATCAAGGGGAGAAGATAAGAAATCTATAACTATTTATAACATAAATAAAATAGCTTAAATGTTATATTTATATCCTAGTATGTGTAAATGCTTATCCATGGGAAAATCACCTACCACAAAGTTCAGGCTCAAGTGAACACCTTCAACAACTACTGATTCATTTCGTTCTTCCCAGGCTGTGATCAATCGATCCAGACTGTCAATTACCATCTCACTTTGTGCTTTGAATCCCTCAATAGCCATCTGTTTTTTGCTGATCAGTTCAATGCCAGAACCTGTATCCGATTGTTGACCATTAGATTTTTTGTTAGAAGTCCCTTCTGATTGCTCCCCTCTATGTATTGATTGGGAAGAGCCATCTAATTTTTTTGCCTTCCGTTTAGCCTTTGCTTCTGCAACTGCCACCAGATCTAGGCATTCACCAGCATGATATGTTGAGGCCCACAGTAGGGGGCTTTGTTTTTCATCCATGAAACTTCGCATCATATGACGGATGGAATCAGTGGAAATTACAGTTGTGATGCCTAATCTGCTACCCTGTTAGCAAATAAGACAAAAATATTAAATAATGCTTCAAATATACTTGTTCACCTCTCATATAGCAATCAAGAATAAAAATAATCTCAAGGGACAATCTTTTCTCCTAAAATTTGTGTTTCTTTCTAAATATTTTCATAAGGACATTTCCATACACCCCATTTGTTCTTAAACTAAATATAAATTCAACATTGCAACACAAAGCTACACAATGGGAGAACCAGAAGTGCAGTGCAACAGAGATAACATTCTTGTTCTATCCAACAAGTGATACTAAAGTATCATTTTCTTTCTCAGAAAAAGAAGTGATAGAAGTATTTTCTGTCATGTTAACTAAACCAAAAGAAGGCTATGGGTCTAAACAAAATCTAATTTAATATTCAATTTCATTTCCTCCCTAATTTGAATGCACATTGGAGAAAATAGCAAAAACCCTTTAAATAGATCAAAGTTAAATTAAATGCCAAGATAAGTAGATGCAACGGCTTTCATATATTGCATATACCTAAGTTAAATGATTCTATAAGAAATATAGACACTTGGATAACACTACTTAATGCACTGGTGACAGGATAAAGTTATATTAAATTTGGGGAAAAATAAAAAAAAAATCCTGCACAATGTTTTTAGAGTGGTTTTGAGGTAGAAGAAAACAAGAATCATCATGCTAAAGAGGAAAAAAAAAGTGGAGGAAAAGCATCATCAAGTATATCAATATAGCAATTTAAGCGCATGATACAGAAAGGAACATTTTTAGCAATGAACAATCAGTGCATGTTTTAAATGGATCAATATAGTAACTTTGTGCATGATGCAGAAAAGAACATTTTTAGCAGGGAAATGTGCGAGTACCAGCAATGCGGACAGCGTAGACTTGCCACATCCACTTGTGCCACACAACAAAATTGTCACTGATTCCTTCCTTTCTCGAATTCTAGAAATGTACATAACAATAACAAAAGGAGAAAAGTGATTTTAATGCAAAAAGGATAACACCATAACAGGAACGTATGTTTCATAATTAAGGAAATAATTGTTCTTACAAACAAACTTCTTGTTTTGAAAAATAAAGTACCGCCTTGGACACAAAATTGATAAGCAAATAAACTCCACAAAAAAAGTAGGGTGCAAACCCACCAGAATGACATCAAAGTATAGAGTTTATAGCACAAGATTCTTAACAAGGGATGCATTGATGCTACATCAAGTCTGTGGTTTCCCTAATTATAGATTTCTTGATGCCTTGATAAGTCTATAATGAAAGGATTATTGGGGCTTTTCTACTTAAAAAATTGCATATGTGCCACATTTTCGGTCTACAGAGTGATGACATCCCAATGATGGCGGATTACATGTCAAGTACTGGCGAAACAAACTTCTAAGCATAAACGGGAGGTAGAGGGAAAAAGAGACATCATAGAACATCGAATCTCTGGAATCTGAGTAGAAATGTTCAAAAGTTGCTCTCATCCTCCCCAGAAAGGTGGAAAAACCACAATATAGATAGCAGGCACATAGGCAAGGCAGAACTTCAATACAGGGACAACAGGGACATGGCATGTTGATGAGCATGACTTCCAGGTTTTTCAAAGGGTGTCCACCAGTTTTATTAGATTAGTTATCTCCAGTGTTATTATATGATGCAAAAGGTAAAACAAGGAAAAAGGAAATGTGTGGACATCAAGAAGGTCTCCACATTATCCAAGGTTTTTCTTACTCGAGGATTAATCATATTGCAAACTCTTAATTGTATGCAATTATGGCATGTTCTTTTGAAATGAAATTACATTTTCTAGATGTTTTCCTTCTTCATAAAGCTAATACAAAGTTTAATGCAAGAAAGATTGAAAATATTTGGAAATTGGAAAACAAAAATTACCTAAGAAGTCTCCTGACGTGGTTAGCAAATATATGAATGTTACAAAACTCTCATTAAAAAAGACATCTAACAAGATCTTATGACATTACATTGTTTAGAATCATAAAACTGATCCCACCTCTTACATTATATAATCAAGACGGACACAACAATGGGTTTATTGCCTCAATTATTACACTTTATGTTAATTCATTACAATGCAATGTATAAGAAAAGAATACACATTTCTCATTGTTGAAATTCAAATTACTGTGGAGAGTTTCTTTTCATCATATATCTGGTTTTTGTTTTCTCTTATTCCATTTTATTGACAGAGATCTCTTGACATTATATAATGGATGATGATCAATTGATTGAGTTTCAAAATAGATAAGACAGCTCAAGTTAATACACATGCAAGTGACACAAGGAAAAAATAAATCAGACACATACCTGCATGCCAAAATTAAATCAACTCTCTGATTAGGGCCCACGTATTTGTACTCAGAGAGGGCCTCACAGATAATATCCAGTAAGGTCTCTCTCTTAACAACAACAGTTGTAAGTTTTTTATACAGCTCGAATGGTATTACATTACTTGGCTCAGCTTTCACAAACTGTACAAGATTCTCAACCTCTCCACACGCTTGCAAAGAGCTTATATGTTGGTCATCCTCTTCACCTTGAGATGCCTCTAGGATGTCTGGTTTTCGTACTCCAGTTTCTGAAGCAAGCAACTCATTGAGAGAGAATTTACTTCTCACCACTTCAAAAACACTTCGGCTAATCTGATAAGAGCAAAATTCAAAGGCATCACGATACATTTTTATTTTTCAGAAACCTAATGCTCAGGAAGTCGAGCATAATAATGGATAAACAATTACTTGGAGTTTAATGGAATACATTGAATCAATGTCATTGATATGTATTGGCCTACTTGCAATGATATAAACATTGCCACAGAAACTGGACACACCTGCTGGACATCAATTGAATGAAGCAAAAATGACAATATCACAATAAAGAAATATTTGTGACAATCATTATTTAGGCCATATTAATGGTTTTGCCTAATTTTTCCAAAAGGTGGATAAAATAGGTGTGAAGAAGGAACTCCCCTGAAATCATAATTTTGAGAATTCCAAGTCCCCCCTCACAAATCCTTACCCCAGAAATGCCAAGTTGCAAAAAAATTAAATAAAAAAGAAAATAAAATATTAAAATTGATCATCTTTGAAAAATATAATAAAATCTATTACTCTGATCATAAAAAGGGGTCCTTCAAACAGGTCTAGATACTGATCACATACATAAAGAAGCAAAATAGTGCAGCATAAACCAAACAAATCATGGTATTCAAAGATACATGAATAACTCAAAGTATGCAGTTATAAACTGAAACATGAACCTTAAGAGCTCATAACCCTGGCGCAACACAAATTTTAAACACAACAACAAAGACATCAACAAAGCATGTCCCAAAACTAACAGAAAACAAAGAAAGGGCAAAGTCATTACTGTACAAAGTCGAACGAAGTGAAAGTGAGGGGTAAGGGTTGTAGTTTCAGTTTCTACAAAAGTAGGGGCATCTAACCTTGTTTAGCAGTAACGGATTCAATCCCTCTTACACAGAGCCCTGTTTTTTTCTAAAAAAAATAAAAATAAAAAATAAAACACAAGATAACGAAGGCAGACAAAATAGAATTTAGTAACAATCAGTTGAAGATAAAATTCAGGTGGCCAGGAATATAAGTTGGAGCACAGGTATCATCAGGAATTATTGGAGCAATGCCCTAAAGGGCTGAATTTCAGCATTGGATTTTGCCTTCACATGAATTCAACTTAAGCAGTTTCTTTTTAAAGAATTTCAAAAACTGACAACCTGGTATCCTAGATAAATTTCTTGGGGGCAAAATTTCACAATCACAACTTGAAAAAATCAGAATTAATAGTCTCGTACTCATACTTCACAAATAGAAATATGCAAGATAAATCTTTTTTTTTTTTTTTGAAAGGAGCAAGATACATCTATTAGTATAAAACATGATTCGCAAAGTAAGACATTTGCAAAATACAACACCAAAGAAGAATTACTCTGAACATTCCATGTATGTAGGACTGACTAATGGCATCAGGAAAAAAGACATAGTAAACTGCAAACTTATACCAATTAATGAAGCTTACTTTTGGCATATGGCAGAAGCTTTTTTTTGGTACATATGTAGGAAGTTTTTTAGTGGAACAATTAAGTTCTGCCTCGTTCAGTTATTAATTTGTCATAACATAATGACAACCTTCCATTCAGGAATAAAGAGCCACATTTCATATTCAATTAAAAGATCCCAAATTAATTGGACAAAGCATATGACTGATATACATCTTTCTCGAGATCCACATGACTGACAACAGGCACTTAATTGTGTTTTCACACCCTGGGTGCAAGTGGAGTCACATGGAAAATTGAAAAAAAATATTACTTTAGTATATTCAAATTCCGACCGATTTGTCAAAAGGAAAAAACTATCTCCCATTGTCTCTTTTGGAAATTCTGATGCCAACCATAGTGAACAGAGATATGAATTGATAAACCCAACAACACATTACAGAGTACTAGGAACTGTACAATATTAGCACAGTCCCAAGTATTATTGCCAATGCGAACAACACACGGTGCATGAAGATTGCTCTATGAATTATTTTAGAACTAACAAGTCTGTCAAGGGCCAGAGTATTACCAATGGGTGACAAGCAGAATCCTTAAAACATGTGTTGGACAACAATGTTTTAGCAAAAAGAATGTCCACGTAAGCTGGATACTAGGCTCAGACAGGGTGCCACCAACCTAATGATCACCTCCAGAAGGGTAGCCAATCAATCCACCCATGGTTCTGATCACTGATGGCCGATCTATGTATTTAACAATTTTTTTTTCTTTTTTTTCTCTACTACTGTTTTCCATATTGTGACAACAATTAATTCAATTTGTTTAAATGGATGTGAAAGCCCCACTGGCAAGGTTCAAGCTTAAGTTGCCATTCCAAATCAAATCGCCCCTCTCTGAGTTAACATCATCCGACGGTGTTAGTAATCAGCATCAAACCATAGATTACCTGTGCTTCATACCTTTATTGACCAATACTAATACCTTATAATAACCATAAAACAAATACAATGTTAAAGTAACGAGATCAAGAAAATGCTTATGTTAAAATTTTTGGTTAGCAATAATATTATATTTTTGTTTCTTGATGGTTTATGTCAAGCATTTCCACCATTAAACATGCGTCATTGATTCAAATGTAGGCAACATTTGACTTAAAAATGTAAAAGTCCATCAGATATGCGACATATTACAGGAATTAGATGAGTCAAAAAAAGGAAAGCATCATTATATATGCAAATTTTTAGACTCTTGTAATGTATGTCAGATGTTCTGATTCAAGGGGTTTTGCCATTTATGGACAACATTGCATGAGATGATAAAGATTTTAAACACAAATTAGAGCCATCCAATCGATGATTCCATCATGTAAGTGAGGATAAAATTAACAATTCCTTTGGGATGAAACTGTCAGTAAAGAAAGTGGGTTTTCTGGTTGTGTAGGTATTAAGAAATATGTATGTGGTTGGCTCTGATGTTAAATAGCAAATTCTGAATATTATATAACAAGGGTCAGTCCACTTTTGAAAGGAAGAGTGAACTGGGTTCTTAATTTAATGGTGTATTCCAAATCCACGGTGCTATTCAGAAAATCCCAATAGGATATGCAGATGGTTGAAATAGTGAACATCTGAGCTTGTGGTCATACCCACCTGTTCCCCAAAAGCTTGATGCTCAAAGAGATGCTGAAATTTCTCATCTTCTGATATGACTGAAACAGCAGAATTCTCATCAATTTTCAACAAGATCCAACTAACCAAACAAACAGAGAAGCACATCAACAAAAAACCAAATACCAGAGAGATATACAGAGGGTTCATCGTTAGAAAAAGAAGAAGAAGAGATAAAACCACAAAATGACAACACAGCAATTTTAGTTGTTTTCAACAACAACCAGGTTTTCAAGTAGATCCACAAACAAACAATTCCTTGCAATTCCATGATCCGATCAAGCACATATTTCAGAAGCACATCAACTAAGACAAAAAGGCTCAAACCTTGAAAGCATGGCGAGCCTTGCATCCCATGAGCTGGAGAGTGCTCTGAAGCACCGACCGGGTGTACCTGAAAGACACGCCCTTTCCTCCCCCATCGTCGCCGTCCACCACCACTATGTACAGTAGCTTCGGAAACTCCGCCATTACAATCTCGAGAACGGACGAATCAATCGACCAACGGATACATCGAGCGAGATCGGACGGGGTTATTGGATCAGGGGGTTGCGGAGGCAGAGCAATGCGGGTGGAGGGAGGTCCATGAGGGGGGATTGGATTAGGGTTTTCGAGGGGATTGGATCGGGCACGGCTATGGAGGAAGACTCAATGAGGCATCGAAACGGTTTCGGTCGCCGTTCCACGCGTTTCGCTCCATTCGAGACTTCTACATGTGTCTCTCAAGCGCCATTGAATATTTGTCTTCGTTTAATTTTGCTTATATATTTTCTAGGATTTTGTATGTAACACCCTCAAACATCCTATATATCTGAAATACGCCTTTTAGAACAACAAAGCACTGAAATAGTATGTTTACACGCAATACTATTTACGATCACAAATATCACAAATGTATATCACAAATGTTGTGTCATATACATATTTAGTCATTCAGAGAGGTAAAGAGACATGTACATTCATATACATATTTATTAAAAATTAGTTCATTCCATTTGAAATAGATTTAATTTATAATTTTCATCCAACAATGTTATTATTTTAAAAATTAAAACACGTTGACACTATTTGTGGGACTGTGAAGAACTGTTACTATCATTTTTCCAATGAATAAAGGGTTTTGTTCATTGGCATTATAGATGAGTCAATAATATATTATTTAGGATTTTGTTGTGGGCAAGTGTGAAAACTCGTTTTCTAGGATAATTTAAAAAGTGTTTGTTTTGTTTATTGGCTTATTTAATTCTAACATTGACGTCCCTGTTATAACGTGGAAGTTAACATTAATGACTGATGTACAAACAAAATTCTAACAAATGATTCTTAATGACACTGTGTCAGGAGTACACTAGTTAACAAAATCTATAAATACATAAAGATACATCCAAATCTATTTTTTAATGTAATATGCTTTTATTCAGAAGTACAAGGATCCCCATATAAATGTATATACCCTTAATAAAAGTGCAAAGTTAAAAGTGATATTATAAAACGAACAAATGTATCTAAGCCAAATAAAAAGATTTTACCTGTCTAAAATTCATATTAAATTAGTTATAAAATGGATATGATGTAATCTAGATTGATACTAAAAATGTTATCTTTCATCATAATATTGACAGTGCACAATGGTAATCAACATCATAACTATACAAATTAGTGATGACAGTGAATGTTCTGAACTATCGAAGATTTATAATTTTGAGTGTTTTGACATGTAACTCTAAACATGGGCTATTCTGTACATCACATGGTTAACTAATTAACCAGCATACACACAATAAGAATTTAATAATTCGCAGTTGATTGTTTGTGCTTTTCTGTTAACTTTATGGTAGTAAATAAATTTTCACATTTTTTTTCTTCTGATATATTATGATGTAAAGCACCCATTGGGTGTATAAGCAAAGATATCCATGTCTTTTAAATTTTTTTTTTATAAAGACACAATAATAATAAGAAAAAAATCTTCTTAACTCCTTGAATTTTTTTTGAAATCACAAAAAATCCTTCTAAAATCATAAAATCATCATATGTCTCCATAAAATGTATATGATTAACGAATTTAGTCATCTGGTCAAAAGTATATTAAAATAAGTCCTCAGAAACTTACTAAAATTAGATTTAGTCCATACAAACTTTATAAAATGGGATTTAATTCTTTTGTAAGACAAAAATACCCTGTTTTTTTTTCAACATCCCATTTTCTGATATGTCATTCCATCTGTAAAAATAATATATCCATCGAACCTCATTTGATATACAAAATTGAGTCATTTTTCAACATTTTCACCTCAATCTCGTTACAAAGATTGAACAAAAAAATTACAGTTTCATTAACTCATTATAAACTCAATAGAGAAAATAATTTAAAAACCAAATCAAAATTCTATAATACATTCTTAACTCAAAATTACTAGCAATAAAAAGCATAACATCTTGATTATAGAAATACAATTTGTTTAATAAAATTTAAATCAGTATATTTTTTTGATAATCACATGGATTTTTGTGATTTTAAGAAGATTTCAGGGAGTTAAGATGATTTTTAAATTTCACAAGTACCATGCATGGTTATGATTAACCACACATCTGGTTAGTTATATGGACTAAAATAAATATTATATAATAAAATAGGACCTGAGGAGATTTATTAACTTTACAGGGATTTTTTCTGATTTTCATAAGTTTTTAGGGAGCTAGATCGATTTTTCCCTAATAATAAGGAAAAAACCTAAATAGCCCCTTGTAAACTGTGTGAAATTCATATAATCCCTGAACTTTAATTTTTCCTAAAGTCCATATAACACCTTGAACACTTATGAAAATCCAAATAACCCTCATGAGTCAAACTTTCATTGACAAATGAAGAATATTATGCGAATATTTTAATTTGTTAACCTTGATTGAAAATACATAATACTAGAAACCTACTACAATTTGCTAAAAATGTAAAAATCCTATGGAAATGATGATTTTATCCCTCCACATAAATTATAAAACTCTATTTTAAATGGGTATAATCATCATTTACAGAGAATTTTTTACTTTTTTAACATATTGTAAGGGGTTTTTGTATACTAAGTTTTAATAAGGGTTAATTAAATAAAATATTCACAGAATAATCTTAACCTGTGAATGAAAATTTAATTTAAGAGACTATTTGGATGTACATAACTATTTTCAGGGGGTATATGGAATTTAAAAAAAACCAAAGGGTTACGTGGATATTAGACAATTTAGATGTGGTTAAATGAATTTTTTCCCTAATAATAAATACTAGTTGGTGGGGCTACTTGTTTTGAAACCCCTCCGAGAGACGCAACGTAATCGACGCGCCTTTGTACAGGTCAATGGCAGTTCTCGTAATTCATTGCAAAGACTAGGAGGGCCTGGGTATAATTTGTCCGGTTTATATTGCTCACGTAGGAGGCGACAGATTCAATTTAAGGTTGTTCTCCACGCCCTTTAAGGGGTGGGTCAATCGGACATTCGCAATCAAGTCTTGTCAGAGGGGAACACAGATTCAATGGACGTAGATTTTTTTTTATCGTGGTCCCCCCTCCAAATCTTCATTGAATGCGATTTTTCTCAAGGATCAGCACCTGAGATGTCACTATATAATATAATGCTATCACGCATATTCTTATTTTTTAATGGCTGTTGGATGAGTTGGGTGACTGGGATAAAAGTTACCGGCGGTTTTTGATGGAGAGAGTTTCGTAGAGAGTGATGTTTTGGGAAGCTGTCCCCACCACCTATTTTTCTCAACCCACAGATATTTGTTAGTCCTAAACCCACAGATAAGGTGCGGCGTGCAAGCGGGTGCGGACGCAACGTGGATCGTCCGATCACGGGTCCATCGCATTCCGACGGTCGATGTGAAATCGGTTCACATCGATCCGTCGGAGATGCGATGGACCCGTGGATCGACGCCGCACCCGATCCGCAACGCCGCACCAATAATGACACGATGCCTCTCTCTCTCTCTCTCACTCTCTCTCTCTCTCTCTATACATATATAGGGCCGATTACCTGCGGCGAACGGCAGGTGCGGCAGTCGATCGTGGGCCGTCGATCACGGGTCCATCGCATCGGAACGGTCGGGTGCGATTCACGTCGACCGTCAGATGCGATTGGACCCGCGATCGAACGGCCCACGTCGCGGCCGCACCCGCCGTTCGCCGCACCTAATCACCTCGCCTATATATATATATATATATATATATATATATAGGCGAAGCGATTCAAGGAATGCGGCGAACGGCGGGTGCGGCCGCGACGTGGGCCGTTTAACGGGTCCATCGCATCGGACGGTCGGGGGTCCATCGCATCCAACGTTGTTTCCCGCATTTCCGCACTGAATCACTCGACTATATATATATATATATATATATATATATATATATATATATATATATAGTTACGATTATGCGCGATCACGGGCCCGATCACGGGTCCATCGCATTGGACGGTCGGATGCGATGCACCCGTGATCGGACGGCCCACGTCGCACACCGCACCGACCGCACACCGCACCTAATCATCGGTTCCATATATACCGAAATGATAAGGTGCTGCGTGCGGGGTGCAGACGCGACGTGGATCGTCCGATCATGGGTCCATCGCATCCGACGGTCGATGTGAATCGCACCCGACCGTCTGATGCGATGGACCCGTGATCAACGCCGCACCACGTCCGCACGCCGCACCTAATCGATCACGCTCGCGATTAGGTCCATCGGCAGGTGCGGCCGCGACGTGGGCCGTCCGATCGCGGGTCTATCGCGATCCAACGGTCGACGTGAATCGCACCCGACCGTCCGATGCGATGGACCCGTGATCGGACGGCTGCCGCATGGTGCCCGCCGTTCATCACACCTAATCGGTTCCCGTATATATATATATATATATATATATATATATATTTTGGGCAATAAAATCTGGTCCTCTTTCCAATAAAATACGACTGACCCAATAAAATTTGGTCGTCTTTCCAAATATGTAAATTAATACGAATCATGCTAAATGTATGTTTGGAAACACGGTTTGAAAATCAGCTTTTATCTTTTGTAGCTTTATGCATACCTTTTGAGGATGAATGATAATGTTTTAAGGGTGTAATGATGATGATTTGAGAGTGTAATGATGATGACTGCTTTATGGAACACAGATTTTAAGACACAATTTTAGAGATAAAATCTAGTAATGATGATGTATTTAAGATGTTTGATAACTGATGATGCAATTGAATTAATATGACCTTAAAAATTAAAAGTTGCTTTTGACTTTTACAATGAAACATGCGCTAAGAGCATATGTTGGTTGACGAGATCAAAGACTATTTTCCAATAATCAACATATAAATATACAACCATATGGCCTTGTTTATGGTCTTGAGAGTATCACATCAACAATTTAAAAAGACTTGGTTATTAGTATTTTGATTTAAATGCATGGGATAAGTTCTCTTTAGTCTTTTCAAATTTACATATATCACATCAATAATTTAAAAAGACTTGATCATTTTAGTATTTTTGATGTAAATATATGGGATTTAATAAGGTCTCTTTAGTCTTTTCAAAATTAAGATGTTGTCTAAAATGCATATCAAATTAGCAAAACGGAAAGCACGAAGGCAATTTATTCAGGGCCCATCCAAAGAGTGACTTTTTGAATCGTTTGATAAATGATTTTAGAAATACGCAGTGGGAATTGTAATTTTGTGTAATTAAAAACAGTGAATTAGTTTCTCTGAACACACTTTCTTTCTTTGTTTAATATCACTAAATCAAGTCTAAAATTTCTCAAACCATAACTAGGCATTTAAATTTCAAGACACTCTCTCCCCCTCACTCCCCTCATAATTTTTTTGCTACTATTTCTCTCCAATCCATCTTTCTCTTGGTTGAATGATATAGTGTTTAAATCATTTTTATTTTTATTTATTTATTTTTATAATTTTTCATTTCATTAAATATTTATTGTTTTTGTTGCTTTTTATTAAATATATATGATAAAGTAGAAGTTTTAATTTAAATAATTGTGTAATGTTGTGTATTTATTTTTATCATATTTCTATCTTAACAATAAAATGATGTAAAATATTCAAACAATCTAGATTTTTTTTGTAAAAATGTTTAGAGACTCAGTCAAGAAATTCAATTATCAAGGTTGGTTCTGATCAAAAGGAGGGGTGTTTTAATTTTTCTATTAGAGAAACCTTGAGGAGAAGACAAACCAAATCAACAAGAATTCTCCTTAGTATTCGTGCCGTCCAAATTTGAAATTTTGATTTGTTTTTTTACATACAGTAGTTATATATAATTATATATGCAACCCTATATAGGTATACAATTTTATCTTTTAAAGAGATATACGTTATTACAAAAGTGTATATTCAATTTATCATTTTTTATTTTTTGTGGAAGTATAGGTTTCATGTGTATGCCTCAAAAAATCAAAACACATTTATATAATGCATGAACCTAGGTAAGAATTCAAAGTTGACTACTAGGTAGATAGACAACACGATCAGATCGATCAAAAAAATACTATAAATCACAATAAAAAAGTAAAAATACTATAAATCACATTAAGAAAAAGAAGAAACATCGGACTTATTGTTGGAATTTAATTAGCTAGAAGGGTTTATGCATGTGTCCATTACAAATTAAAAGTTCAATTTCTTTTGGAGAGGATAAAATTTCAAAATTTTATTCCTGTCATAAGGTTTTGTAAACTAAATCATACAATAAAAAAACATTCTATTCAAACTTTAATCCTTCATGTTGTTTTAATTAAAATAAATATCTAATTTGAGCTTGGGCATTAATATGGACATGCATGAGCTTAGATATAGGTGACGTGGAGTTTGATATTCAATTACATTTTAAAATGCTATACCCAATTCTATTCCCATTCCCATGTGCATCGATAGAAAATTGGTGGATCATATACTCACATTAACGAGGTGCATGTTTCGTTATAAAATTTTCACATTTTTTATAAATACATTTATACAATTTATTGGAATACATGCTTCACTTTTTCTAAAAATATATACATCATCAGATGAAATATATTATTTATAAAAAAAATTCAAAACACGTGAACACAGAAATTGAGATTGAAGAAAGAAGTATACGTAACATTATCTTACATCTAATTACAAAGCACAGAAAAAAAAACACATTATCTTACACCGTAAGCATCACAACATGCAATAATACTCACACGATATCAAGTTTGAACACACACCCATCATATTATTGTGCATACACGATCGTCCTGTCAATTTGGTCTATGTCGTGATGAGCCAGCCTGGTTTACACTAGGTTTGTCAATGACGATGGTGTATAATTTGAGTGATATTAAGCACAATTTTTTTTTCAACTCCAATTTCAGCCTATATATATCAATACAAAGTCATCAAAAGATGTGTTCATATTAACGAGGTGTATGCTTTCATATAATTTTTTCATAATTTTTATAAACACATACATACAATTCATTGAAGTATATATATATGTTTCACTTATTCTAAAAGCATTACCTCATTAGATGAAGTATACAATTTTTTAAATTTAAAACACATGTAGAGTAGAATTGAGACTGAAAATAAGACTGTACGTAACATTATCCGTATAATTTTATTAGCTATTTAATATTGGAAAAAAAGTTTCTTTAAAAATTTAAAGATACATTTGCCATTTTTGGAATCATGTAAAAATAGAATAGTGTGTATTTCCAAACGCCCCCGAGTCATTGGCCACCAAAGTGCCCTTCTATAAGTTCTAATATCGGGATTGCTGATTTATTCAGAGAAAAGGAGACTAAACAGTGAACACGTCTCTTTATATAGTGCCATTATACAGTATCTATTACTATTTACTAAAGATAGGCAAGCAAACCATGAAAACATGTAGGCATGCAGAGCTCAAACAGTGGTCCAATGGACGGATTTTTTTTTTTTTTTGACTAAATGGTAGGCATGCATCTTAATTTTATTTCAAAATCAAAGTGAAACACGCCCAAAGCAGAAAAGGGTGGAGAAGGAGTCTATAAAAAAACAGAGCAAACAAAATCAACAATTACACCAAGGACTACTCCTCAATCATGATTTCCCCCCCGACATACAAAACTTTGCTTGCCCCTACGCACACCGTCCCCCAATTTTTATATAAGTCAGCACTGACTCCCATAAATTCTCTATGTATATGTTTGTGTCCCGAAAAATTCGGTGATTACGAGCAAGCCAAATGGTCCATACCACCGCAGGGATGTATGACTGAGTGATCTTCCCGGAAGCACTTCTGTCCCCCGTCTGCCTCATCTGTTTACCCGCCATCCATAAGTCTTCCAAGGATCCTCGATTGTCCGGAAGCCCTGTCGCTAACTTGAGTCTCCACCAAAGCTGACATGCCAATGAGCACTCGAGGAACAAGTGATGGACTGTTTCCTCTCCACCCCCGCATAGAGAGCAAGTTAGATCGTCGTTGGGTGCCCATCGATTAAACCTTGGTGAGGACTTTCTCTTAAATTTGCCACATGAAACAGCGCACTTTAAGTGGGATCTTTGGCTTCCAGATCTCTTGGGCCTTTATAGCAGTTGAGTCAAAACTGGGCAATGCTCGCCGCCACCAATCATAGCAACTTCGCACAGAGAAGGGGTGACGAGGCCGCGGACGCCAACACACCGCATCCGGTATGCCATCCGCAAGCTCCACATAGTAAAGCTCCCGTAAGAGATCGGGGAGGGTGTCAGCCCCCGCGCCCCCCGGGTTCCGGCGTAAATGCACGTCCCAAACGCCATTAGGTGTGCCGGATCGCCAGAAGCTAGCCACTGTCCCTTCTCTGTCTCGGGCCAATCTAAATATCTCCCCAAATCGGTCTTTCAAAGCACTGTCCCCAAGCCAAACGTCGTGCCAGAAGCTTATGGATCTCCCATCTCCCACTCTCCATTGAATAGCCTCCATAAAACCGTCTGAGCATGACAAAATGTTCTTCCAAGTGAAGGAGAGGCGGGGAGAGACAACCGGATTGATCAGAGAAAAAAGGATGCAATCCCAGAGCCAGGTACAAGGCCCTGGTCCCTTCGATCACATTGTTTCCGCACGGTGGCCTTAAACCTAAAAGTCCCCTGCACCCACTCACTGACTTACATTGGCTCACCACCCGTGCAACAACAGTATGGACACTTTCCACCCGCAGAGGTGGCCGCTGACAAACCATCCGGTCGACATCGAGACGACGAGTTCAACCTTATTAAGAATAAATAGTTTGATTGAGTTGAGATTATTAAGAATAAAAGTTTAACTGAGTTATATTGGATAAGATTAAATATGAACTGAATTAATAAACATTTGACTCTATCCAAACTTAAATTATTGAGTGTATAAATAATATTTCCTTATATTTGTGTTTTCTTTTCTACATTATTTTATATTTATCTTATGTTTAGATTTTTTTTACAAAAATGAGATCCAATTATATATCTTAATTGAATGATTTGATTAACAAAATGAATGTAATTTCTTTCTTATTAGGAAGAAATAATATCGAAATATAATTATGTTTCTCTCCACTCTTTCTTTTCCTATGTATTATCTTCATATTTATTTTGATTTACATATTCAGTGAACCTCCGCATGTTGTTGCCTTGTTGGACAGCACCTTCTTGTTTCCTTTCGTGTTTTCTCTATTCCTCTTATCCTATTCGGATTTATATACACTTTCATTTTTATAAAAGTGTCGGTGGAAAGCTCAATCTCCCTTAAAAAACAAAAAAAAAACAAACCTCTCTGTGTCTGATGCCGTCGCATGACCCTCCGAATGGGCTGCTAGGCCCTAAGAGGGGGTTATAGGTAAGAGTGGCTTGGGTGGTGGAAGTGATCGGTGGAGAGCAGTTGAAGAGTGGATAGACGAAGAAGAGGTTGCATTTGACGGAACCAGAGGGAACGCAAACCGGCGGTTGAGGCGCAGGTGGAGGAGGTGAAGGCGAAGGTGGTGGTGGGAAAAGGTCACCGCGCATTCACTGTTGAGGCCGCATCTACCACCGTTGACGCAGGTGAGGGCGGGGGCGCAGTCACCATTTTGCGTGCATGGGCTTCCGCAGCCGCCGCATGGTTTTGATCCGCATTGTGAGAAGGTGAAGTTGGGGATGAACGAGAGGATCAGGAAAATGAGTGACACAATCCTTGCCTGCTGTGCTATTCAATTCTTTGACATTGGGACGAGATCAACACGAGAGAGGGTGTGCGAATTTATCGTGTTTGGAAATTGAAGTCGCGTTCTGTGAGCTGTGAATCAATCAAGTGGACTGAGTAGTCCCCGTCTACAATTGCATGCTACCTTATATAATGGATGCGTAGACAATCAATTAATACTAGTACTATGGATGCCTTCAACACTTTACGTCGTCTCAGTTGTATAAAATTTTATAAATGAGTCATTTAAACAAATAAATTTCATTAAATTTTTAAAAAGTCTAATTATATATTTATAAAAAACATAAATTTTTCTTTTGAAAATAGAATAACTTAGATTAATAAAAAAATAAACCATAAATAGAAAGTTCTAATATATGAAATTTTATAATTGTTCCTCGATGGTAATACCATAACAAGGGTAATTTGGAGGTCTTAAGTATAAAATCTAGATCGGATCATGATTGACTGGTGGACTGATGATCGTCACTGGTTGGCTGGGTTGCATGTACATTATCTGCTTCTTTGGAATATTAATTTAAGATCCACCAAATAAAGAAGAAAAATTTCTGTTTTCCTGCTCCGCAATTTGGTTTATTTTTGGCTGTGGGGGTGGCGTCAGTCTTTGGTCATCTCATATCTGAAGATCATTAAGTCTGTATTCTTCTTTAATCGCAAGCGGTTTTGATATAGGTCGGGTATGTACCAAACATTGGATAAGTTTTTTTACATTATCTGCTTCTTTAGAATATTAATTTAAGATCCACCAAATAAAGAAGAAGAAAATTTTCTGTTTTCTTGCTCCGCAATTTGTTTTTGGCTGTGGGGGTGGCGTTTTGGATCACTGAAATAATTTTGAACTTTCACTCATGTATTTTATTTTTTATAAACGAATGCAATTCATTAGTTAAATATATAAGTAAAAAGAACAAAACTTGTGCGAGCTACAAGTGAACTGAACGTAACATCCTTTATCCATTAGAGCTTGATTTCAGTTTTTGTTTTTTCAATATTGATTCTCAGAAAGTATATAGTTTTTTGTGTTTTGAAAAATTGTTTTAAATGATAATTATAATTAAAAAATTGAATTAATCACATTTTCAATTAATTATTCAAAGTTAGAGTATTTGGAAATACGGTCGTAATTTTGGTTTTCCGTATGTAAAAAAGATTCACCCAAATAATGGTGTTTCTAAACGCCCAATTAGTCATAGGCCAGCAAAAAGCTTAGCTGGCTTTATTATGTGAATATGAGAAGAGGAGACAACAAACACACGTTTCTCTTCTTTTTGTAGTATACATTGTATTCTATGTATTGCTACTTACTAGATATAGGCAAGCAAACCATGAAAACAGGAAGGCATGCAGAGCTCAAACAGTGGTCCAATGGACGGATTGATCAGAGCCAAAAGGATGCAATCCCAGAGCCAGGTACACGGCCCTGGTCCCCTCGATCACATTGTTGCCGCACGGTGGCTTTAAACCTAAAAGTCCCCTGCACCCACTCCCGGAATTACATTGGTTCACCACCCGCGCAACCACACTCATCCCAGAGCTGGCCGTGATGAGCACTTTCCTCCCACAAAGGTCGCCACGGACAAACCATCCGGTCGACACCGAGACAACGAGTTCAACCTTATTAAGAATAAAAAGTTTGATTGAGTTGTAATGAGTTAAAATCATATATATCTCAATTGAATGATTTGCTTAACAAAATCAATGTAATTTTGAAGAAATATTATTGAAAATGTAATTATATTTCTTCCACTCTCTCTTCTTTTATATTTTATCTGGTTATTTATTTTATTTTGGATTGAGTGTTATTACAGAGTGTTTTTTTTATTTTTATGTTCCATTCATTCTTATATGCGTGGATAGAAAATTATCAGATTATATATGCACATTATCAAGATATATTCTTCGATATAAATTTTTCATATTTTTTATAAATGTATTAGTGCAATTCATTGAAATATATATATGTTTTAATTTTTTTTTATATAAAAGCATGTATAACGTTAGATGAAATATATAATTTTAAAAAATTCAAAAAACATGTAGACTGGAATTGTGATCAGAAAAGGGGCATGTACATAACATTATCTTTTGGATTTTAGATTTTCAACAAACCTCTGTGTGTTTGACGCCATCACACGACCCTCCGAATGGGCCGCCCGGCCCTAAGAGGAGGTTATAGGTAAGAGTGGCCTGGGTGGTGGAAGTGATCGGTGGAGAGCAGTTGAAGAGTGGGTAGACGAAGAAGAGGTTGCATTTGACGGAACCCGAGGGAACGCAAACCGGCGGTGGAGGCGCAGGTGGAGGAGGTGGAGGCGAAGGTGGTGGTGGGAAAAGGTCACCGCATTCACTGTTGAGGCCGCATCTACCACCGTTGACGCAGGTGAGGGCTGGGAAGCAGTCACCATTTTGCGTGCATGGGCTTCCGCAGCCGCCGCATGGTTTTAATCCGCATTGAGAGAAGGTGAAGTTGGGGATGAACGAGAGGATCAGGAAAATGAGTGACACAATTCTTGCCTGCGCCATTCAATTCTTTGACATTGTACGAGAGAGGGTGTGCGAATTTATCATGTTTGGACTTCGCGTTGGGGGAGCTGCATGTGAATCAAGTGGACTGACTAGTCCCGACTACTGCAAGTGCATATATGCATGCTACGCGTAGACAATCAATTACTACAATCAATTACTACTACTGAGGATGCCTTCAACACTACGTCGATGGATCTAAAAATCACCAAGTCCGCGTTCTTCTTTAGTCGCAAATGGTTTTGATATAGGTGAAATTTCAATATTATCGGTTTCTTTGTAATATTAATTAAAGATCCACTTGGGGGGGGGGGGGGGGAGTTCGTTTTTTTTCATACTTGGATTTTACTTAATTTGTGTAAGGTTGTGGTTTTTTAATTTATGAAGTGAAATAATTTTGTTCTTTCTTTAGGCATTTCCAACTATTTGATTTTTCAATGTGACAATTTGACAACTCTATAGTAAAGTTAAATATAATAAAATATAATCAAGCATAATCCCAACCTGCGGGTTGGGACATTGAAAGTTGAAACCTGGCAAGGGGCAGAATTAGACCAATGTTTTGCCTTTGTTTCTGCGACTTGGAATACATTTGACTCTGGGGGTGGCCTTTTGGATAACTGAAATAGTCCCCAAACTTGCACTCGATCATGTATTCTCTGTTTCATCTTTGTCCCATTGGCATGCATAATATGAGAATAAAAGATAACCATAGTGCACGAAATCTTAATACAATGCCCATAAATACTCATTAATTCGATTAAAAGTTGTTCGCCTTTTTTTTTAATGAGCATCATGATTAGAATATATTATTATTTTATTGCAACCTCAGTTTTGATTAAGTTGGTAAATACACCCCCTCTTTGTGAATGAAGTTAAATCCTATGGATTGTCATTCTTTAAAAAATAAAAATTCCCTTAATGACAAGATACAAAATTGTGTCTTATACGTGACTGAGCATTGATTCTATTGTCCAACGAAATTCACTGATCAATACTTATGGAAAATACTGGTTTCCATCATGGTCAAATTTGGAATTTTTTTTATGGGGGTTGGGGTATTCGATTCAATTTCATTCAGCTTAGTAGTTCTGGTGATACAGAGATGAACCAAATGGAATCAAATTCTAGTTACAATAGTAGATATGAATTGAATGGTCAATGAACATCGAGATGAAATGCAAGAAAGGTTGAAATAGAATCCATCATATTTGTTGATACATGATCATGATATTGTGCATACGGGAATTTGCTACTCTTACAATCCCATTGAAAATCTGTTACAGGATGCACATGGGATTGTTCAGAACAGGATCTCTAATAATATTGTGTCACCTTACACATTTAACATGTCAGATTTTTTGTTTTTAGTCACATATTGGTCTCACATTGTGAATGATTAGATTTGTCCCATCTCTCGGGCTAATTAAATGGGTTAATGCATCTCAATTTCATTGTCATAATTTTAAACTTTACATTACAACACTTAAAATGAAAAACATTGGGCCACTTATTTGAATTGGATTATTGTGAAGGGACAGTGACATGATCAGAATGAACCTACTTGAAAATTTCTTTGTCCTTTTTGTTATATATATATATTGTGAAATTGAAGATATGCGCAGAGGATTGTTGGTGCTATGCAGGGTCGGAAGAGAATGAGGCTTCACTTCGAAAACCAACTATACATGCTGAAAACAACAAAGATGTAAATACTTTTGATTTCCATTTATCCATTAGTCATCACACCCGACACACATTTCAGCTAAGATAGACTTGCTGATTTGTTCTGAGAAGAGGAGACAAACAGCCACAAGCCTCTGTTCTTTTATGTCATATATATTATATAGTACGTATAATTACTACTAAACACAAGTAAGGAAACCATGAAAGCTCAGACAGTGGTCCACTGGACTGTCTGAGATCCACGAAGGGGGAGTCCGAGAGCTCGGAACACGGCCCTTGTCCCTTCGATCACATTGTTACTGCACGGCGGATTTAAACTCAAAGCCCCCCTGCACCCGCTCGCGGAGTTACATTGGCTGACCACCTTGGCAACAACTTCCCTTCCAGAGGCTACTTTGATCTGTATGTGCTTCCCGCAGAGGTTCCCACTATTGAAGAATCCGGTCGATATCGCAACGACGACTTCGAACTGGGTGTGTCTCATTCCATCGCATGAAGGCGCGAATAGGCTGCCCGGACCATCAAGGAGGTTAAATGTGAGGGTGGCTTGGGTGGTGGGAGAGGTGGTGGGTGGAGAGCAGTTATAGAGTGGGTAGGATATGAACTTGCAGACGGCTGCGCCGGAGGGAAGGCAAGTTTGAGATGGAGTGGTTGATGGTGAGACTGCGGGCGGTGACGATGGAGGTGTAGCTGGTGGGGGTGATGGTGGGAGTACTGGGCAGATGGGAGCCTGTGGATTTGCGTTGTTGCATTCGCCGTTAACGCAGACGAGGTAAGGCAACCACCGGCTCCGGTGGTGTTCGTGGTACATTGTCGAAAGCAGCCTACTTGAGCGAAGGTGAAGTGGGGGATGAACAAGAGGAGGTGGAGGATGAGGAAGGTGAATGAGGCAAGCATTGATGCCTTCGCCGCCATTTTTTCCTCTCTGTGAATTGATCAAGTGTTGTTGGAGTTGATTTGGGTGAGAGGATAGTAAGGAGAATGTGAGAATGGGTGTGAATTTATAGTGTGTGTTTCCTTTGAAATGCATCCAGTTTTATACCATCATTATAGCATTTAATATACCACTACCTAAGGAGGACTTAATGAATATCATTAATGTAAATATCCAGTTTTCTACGTTCTTGTTCACACTTTACACCGCACACTGTCAAATTATTTATTTATACTACTCATCCACGGAGAAACAAAATCTCAACTCATCATGTGATCACCCAGGTTTATTGTGACGAAATTACCAACACAATATTTCATATAAAAAAAAACCGAAATTCTAACGTACACCGAGAAAAGTTTTCCCTTTATTTGTTATATGAGAACATAAAGACATCAAACGTACTTCTCTTCGTCCCATTTATTATCAAACAAAACAAACCATAAACGGACCGTACAGGGAAAACATGGAGGGGGTACATGTTCTTAGGGCCACAGGGGTGGTGGTGGTGGGCTGCTTGGGAACCAAGGGAACCAGCGAGGGTTACTGCATATGTTGTTCATGCACATGAGGCCATCAATGCAATCATTGTATCTCTGACATACACCTCCGTAGGGTACTCGGCCTGGTGGTGGTGGGGGGCAGCTAGGAAACACGCGAGGGTTGCTGATGCATATGTTGTTTATGCAGATCAGGCCAACAACGCAATCACTTTGTCCCTGACATGCACCTCCACATGGCACTTGGCCTGGTAGTGGTGGTGGTGGTGGAGGTGGTGGTGGAGGTGGAGGTGGAGGTGGTGGTGGGCAGCTGGAGGGCCAGCGAGGGTTGTAGCTACATCTATGGTTTGTGCAGAACAGGCCAATTTTGCAATCTCTGGTTGTCCAACATAGACCTCCGCAAGGAACTCGGCCTGGTGGAGGTAGAGTTGGAGGTGGAGGTGGTGGTGGAGGTGGAGGTGGTGGTGGTGGTGGAGGTGGAGGTGGAGGTGGTGGTGGAGGTGGTGGTGGGCAGCTGGAGGGCCAGCGAGGGTTGTAGCTACATCTATGGTTTGTGCAGAACAGGCCAGTTTCGCAATCTCTGGTTGTCCAACATAGACCTCCGCAAGGAACTCGGCCTGGTGGAGGTAGAGTTGGAGGTGGAGGTGGGGGCTGTAGATATGGTGGGGCGATGTGGATATAGGCATTGGTGAAGTGAGGGATGAGGGGTAGGAGGAGGAGGAGTGAAACAAGCATTGCATGCGCCATTAATTGCTATTTGGTTCTTGAACCGAGTGAATGATGAGGATGGAGAGATGACAGGAGCTTGTGTGAATTTATAGAATTTTGGCTCGTCAAGCTGTGATGAGAGGGCGGCGTTCCATTTCAAAGGAGCTAAATTCTTCTGTAAAGCAATAATGAGCTCCCTGTAGGCAGGGAGGTAGCATGTGATCACCCATACGTGTACAGTCCGATACGAGTGTTTATAGATTTTTTTTCTTTTAATGTATATTAAATATTCATTATTATATAAAGTCAAATATGCGCTGAAATACACTTGGGTATTATTTAAAAAAACAAAAAAAATTATTGTTTACATATAAAACTGAAGAATAAGACTGCAAAAACAATCTCTCAATGCGTAGTTTTTAAACCGCTTTTCTAGTGCTTTGGGGGTAGCGGGAGAGATGTTTTTAAATCATTTTGACAATCTTTCTTGTGGGTACTTTATGACATGTACTCATTTTTAATTTTTATTAAAGATGTAGCATGTCTATAAAGATTCATTTTTTTAAAAAAAAAAAAAAAAAACGAAAACAAACCGTCTGACAATCAACAACCGAGTTACCTTCACCACCACGTCATTGGAGCACAAGGTGGTCAAGGTTGTACTTGTTTGCAATTGAAAAAACTGAACATAAATTATTTGTGGTGACAACGGAGTATGCAAGAAATTCATTTTTACAATGACGAAATAATACGTTGGAATTTAATATCATGTCATTAAGTCTCCATCTGGTAGTGTATTTAGATGCGATTCTATTTTTTAATACAAAATGACAAGTTTTTAAACAGTATAAAAAATGTATTTTTTAATAATTGAATTCATTTAAGTTACTTTGTTCAAAATTTTATTTTTTAAATGTGTTTTCAAACATTATCTAAAAATGGAATGTGTCAACCGGCCTTTCATTGACACAGCCAATATGGAACTGTTCGCGGATGTATGTGTTTGGATTCCTATGAAACAAACACACAGAAATCTATAAATATCAAAAAAAGGACTAAAGTAACCTCAAAAGCGATAATACCGGCCCCGTGTATTTGGAAGAAGTAAGCCTTATTGGAATGCGATCAAAAAATTAAAGCCCAGTAGAAGTCACACTTCTGAGGAGGGAGTAAGGCAGCTGAATCTTACCTCAATAAACTAATCCAATCCTCTTGATTTATCTGGATTTGATATGATTTGTACTCGGTATTGGACTGTTTGAGGAGGAGATCGAACTTGTGTATTCGAATGATACTGATTGGTAGAACCCGTCAACTACCTAAGCATGGCCAGCTAGGTTGAGCATTTTTTAATAAAGTGTTGATACACCCACGTACTAAGAAGTGATTGGATAGTGTTTCCTTTTATAGTTTTTTATATTTTTTCCAATAGGGAAAGTTCACCAGAGTCAAACTCCCCACAGTGAGATTTTTATCGGAATTGAAACCGGGACCCGCCGCGTGGTGTGGGTGCAACTCAACCACCTCGTCAGCTAGCGGTGGTGTGGCAAGTGCTTGCCTTAGTTTGTCCTTATCAAATTTTTATTGTCTTGTTTGAAACACAGCTATAAATAAAAAATAGCTATACTTTTAAAATATAGGAAAAATCTAAATAACCCCATTGTAAACTGCTTCAAATCCATATAAATGTCTTATTTTTTTTAAAAGTCCATATAACCCTCTCAAAATACCTTGTATATCTAAATATCCCCTGAGTTAAATTTTTATTGACAGATAAATAATATTATGTAAAATTCTGTTTAGTTAACCCTTACTATGAACATAATAAACCAAAAAACCTCACAAATTGTTCTAAATGAAGTAAACCATGTATAAATGATGATTTTACACCTCTGCATATATTATTAAATCTTATTTGAAGAGATAAAATGATCAATTATAGATGATTTTTCACATTTTTCACATTTTTAATACATTGTAGGTTTTTTATATCTATGTTTTTTGCTAGGGTTAACTAGAAAAATATTAGTAAAATAATTCAAATTTGTCAACAAAAATTTAAATCATGGAGATATTTTGACTTACATAGGTTTTTTTAGGGTTATATGGATTTTTAGAAAAGTTAAGGGCTATAAGGATTTCATGTAGTTTGCAGGGGTTGTATGGATTTTTCCCTAAAATATATTATCAACAATCTTTTTTATAAAGTTTTTCCTTTTGTTTTGAAAATATAAAAACAAATTTAAAATAAAAACTTAATGCCCCGTATGGATGGGGAATAAGGCGTGGAATAGGTGGAAATAGACAAAAGAAAGTTGTTTGGGTAGATAAAATAAGTTGGTATCACTGTACAGAATTATGTGAGAATAAACTGATATTTGTATTACATATCTCCTCTAAAATTATGTTATTCCTCCACTGATTTAAGGGGACCTACATGTCAAATTATCTATCATTACATCAAATCACATATGTCATCACTAATTCTAAAAAATGCTATGTGCTAATCGATTGGTTAAGGATGGACTAGAGATTAATTGACTAGTCGGGGATTAGGGTTGTTTTATAAATAACAAAAACTATGTATGTACAAATATTTAATAATATTATTTTTTTTTTAAATAAGAAAAAATAAAATAAATGCTTAAAATATGGATGACAAGGAATTATACATTACTCTGCATAACATAAGCATTTTGTATAGTGATATAACAACAAAAATCATATGCAAACTTCAAGTGATACGTAGATATAATAAACACTTCCAATTCGATGAGTTTCAACGATGTAAAGACTAGGCAATAATTTTCACTCAATGTAATCTAATTCAAAATATTCAACTTTTTTTTTATGATGAAAAAAGATGTAGTCTATATGAAGGGGGAAAAAAAAACTTAATAACATGATTTGGATTCATAACCTAATAATCACAGTACGATATTAATTAGGAGGAGTACACTAGAAGAAGAAATATAAAAAAAAAGGTGAAAAAAAATTACTGATGGGATCGTTTCTTCTTTTTCTCGCTTTTCGCACTCGTCGGACCGTCGCCGGCTAGTCGAAATTGTATCCAGTGTGGAAGATGATCCGTTTGGTGCAACGAGATGGTGGGGTCCCAACATCCACTCGACAACTATCTTTGCTAGTTTTTTTTTTTTTTTTCACCAGGCCGTGTAACATGTCGGTTGAAGGAGGTGGTTGTAGTTAGGTTGGGCCAGGATCCGACCAGATCACGCCCACATTTTTGGTAAAATTTGCTTATTCAGCCCGCCTAGTTAGCTGATTAAGGGCTGGCTTGCCTAGGGGGTGATTTCTCTTTCAAGCAGAGCGGTTGAGGGTCAATTCTGTCTAGGCGGGTGCTTATCCTGGTGCTAGAATTTTTAAAACATTAATCATCACCTTTTATGTATTAAAAGCCTGCATATGAATTAAACAATATAACCTGTATTATTATGTTTTTTCATTAAAATAATTAATAACATATATAATTAAATAGAAAATCACTCATTTAGTGATAAAATTATTTATTTTTTAAATAAGTATAAATTTCAAAATAAATTATATCTCTACTGAACAGCTAATAATAAGTCAATTAAAATACGTGTAGAACTGATCGTCTAAATAACTTATTTGACATGAATTAAAATTAGAAATCCACGTAACGTGATTATTTAATAATAATTTAATTATTAAAATCGAAGTTACCCGTGATTATTCTGTTTCTCTAACCGGTGTCATGTCAACTGAATAGGTTATGTGTAAAAGGAGCTCAGAGTGTAACTCATGACAAGACATATCAGAACCGTCCAATCAACGGTCCCATCCGATCAGAAGGGTAAAACGCAACAAATCACTGTCTACTGCCCTCGGAAATTCCTACATCAATGCTCTTTCATTATTTACCCCATTTTCCCTTATAAAATACAGACCCCTCTCTCTCTCTCTCGCCCTCTCTCTCGGGTTTCTTTTTCTTCTCGAAAAGCTTTTTAAATTTTTCATGGATCATGTTCAACGCAGCTTCTGGATCTGGGAAAGCATGACCTTTTCTTGAGGTGGTGTATATGTTTGACTTGTAATGTTATAAGCATGAACTCATGTTGGGAATGATTTTTCTTTCTTTCTTGCAGTTTTTGAGATGCTACATCCAGTGATGGGCGGCCATCTCATTGATGAAAGGATGGTGTGGAGTCATATATATATCATACCCGTCTAGTACTGGTTCCTCAGTGCATGAAAACCGCATCTATATGGGTCTATGTGCGTCGACGTGTGTCCAAACGCGCACGTTGAGAGAGATCGTTAGTTATTACCTATACTCAGCTGTGGTTGTTAGTTTTTACATAAACTTTTGATCAGGTGTTAACATAATTTAACGCGAATATTCTCATAATTGGAAATTTAAATATTAAGGGTGCGTTTGGTTGCGTGATTGCGTAGTATTTGTAATTGCAGGAAGCTGCGTTTATAATCGTGCAACTAAACAGTTTTGTGATCACAGTTTTTTAAATCCAGCGATTGCAGACAAATAGTGTTAAAAAACTGCGATTTTAAAAAGCTAAGAAAGTGAGCTTCCTGCAGAATCAGTTCTGCAATCGTAAATTCCTGTAGAATCAGTTTACAATCGCACAACCAAACGCACTCTAAGGCACCCTAAGATTTTTATGGTTCAAAAAACTAAATATAAAATAAATGTGTGTTTACATGTTGAAGATTAGGGGTTTGGCCTTGTATAGCATAGTAGTTTACGGAGTATTTGCCATCATGAGATCATGCATGGTTTAGTTTATGTCATTTATCCACAATAAAAAAAATTCGGTTGGAGATTATGAAAAGTACAGTTGAACATAATTAATTAAAGGTTTTTTATTTTTATGTCCCACAAACTGAAAGATTCAGTGTTCGATCCCTCATTTTTTATATTTTAATTTTAGTCTTAAAATTTAAAGGATATGTTCATTTTTAATCTTTCAGGACTTAAAAAAATTAAATAATTTAGGATAGGTCCCTTCCAGGGTTTAAAAATGAACATATCCTTTACATCTGGAGACTAAAATCAAAATATGAATAAGTGAGGGATCGATCACTAATTCTAATAGTTTATGGGGATTTAAAAATAAAAAATCCATTAATTAAACCTGGATATATAGGACACAAATATATATATAGAGAATCTATGTGAGTCAGTGTCGACTTATATAAAAAATTGACGGACTGTGTGTGCGGGGGCAAACAAAGTTTTGTATGTCGAAGGGGAAAATCATGATTGAGGAGTAGTACGTGGTGTGAATTGTTGATTTTGTTTGCTTTGTTTTTTTGGTAGACTCTTTCTCTACATTACCCTGTTTTGGACATGTTCGTTTTGATTTTGAAATAAAATTAAAGCGCATGACTACCATTTAGTAAAAAAAAAGTAAAAAATAAAAAAAGATATATATTGTATATTTATGTAAAACTGTTTTTTAGACCATATAATTTCTTTTTTTTTTTACAATATGGATCTAAAGAGAAACATAAACAAGCCGGGCAAGGGGCCTGTAACCCGAAATGGGAAGGTGGGTTGACTGAGAATAGCTGGGGCGGGTCCCATGAAAGCGCGGCTGGCCCGTGTTGTTGGGCCGAGTGAGGTGCCCTTGTTGGGGCTCTAGCCCATTACGAGAGGGCCGGGTGGACTCGAACCGGGTCGTGTGATCAGGCCGGAAGGTTGAGGACCACGTGCCGTGTGTTTGGGGAACAGCAGAATGGCGCGGGCACTCAACTTCAATCGGACGATCACTTCTGAAAATAAAAACCAAGATTTTAAGGTGCCTATCATTATCTCAAAAAGAGAAACGTGTACACATTTTAAAATAAATTACATGCTTTTATATTCTAAAAAAAGGTGGTAGACACGAACAAAAGAGGGGGGGGGGGGGGGGGGGTGGTTTGGTGTGGGTTGTGGTTATTTAGTTTATACCCTCTATAAAAACAAGTGAATTATTGAAAAACCTTATAAAAAGTGATTTTATTATTAAACCTTTTATAAAATTATTATATCTTATTTAAAATCCAATCGTTTAAGGTCATTTTATTTTTCTGCTCCTCCTAGACAGATAACTTGTTAACAAAAAACTTCAAAAAGAAATTTTTTATTACAAGATCTTTTAAATTTTTGGATTGTCTTCACAAATTAAAAAAACATAGACGTCTCTTCTCTTATTAAAATCATTGGAAAAAGGATGTATGGATAAAATTATATCATTAAATGTGAGGTTTTCATTCCATTACAGCTCCTTTTATAGTCCTAATGATCCACCTATCCAATATCAGTGATTGTAATTTATTTTGACATTTATTATATATATACAACATTGTATGGTTGATAAAAAATAGTATGATTGGTACACAATGGTACAAAATGGTCTAGAATGGAATGAAATAACACGATTGGTATAATATGGTATAGAATAGTACGATTAGCTAATATAAAATAGTGTGAATGATATTACATCATATGAAACGGTATGAAATTTGTAATAATTTTAAGAAATACTTGTTTTAGAAGAAGGGGGGGGGGTTTGGATTGGAAACTAAAAAACAAAAAAAAATAAGTGCTGGAAGATAGGTGTATTAGAAGTATTCGGTTTTTTTTTTCTTTCTGGGGAACGGCTGACTAGATCTCTGAAAGGGGGTTCTAGATCGCTGACACCAAGTCATTTTTGCATGCAGTCCGTTAAAGGCTCACATTTATTTATTTTATTCGTATTATTATTATTATTATCATTATTATCATGTTTGACTAATAATATACAATTTTTTTATACAAAATAAATTACAAATTTATATAAATTGAATGTATATATATTTATATTTTTTTATAATAAAATATATATTAGGCAATTCAATATATATTAATACTGTGATATATGTGTTAATGTTGTGCCATCATATGTCAATACTCCAAAGCTACGTAATAGTTGTGGACGTAGTAACTAAATGTGTGACCATCCGTTTACGCTCAGCCCCTCACAAAGTTGGTATGCAACAAATATTTGGCAAGCCTTCGGTTTGGAACGGTAACGATGAGTATATATGAGCTCTTCAAGCAGGTTAACTATCGTTTGGACTGTTTTCTATTCCAATAAATCTGTTCAAAAAGTGGTATTTGTACCGGTAACGACTTATTACTTTATCAGTGATTGATCGAGAAGAACATAATTTGGAACCAAGATGTTATGGGTGTTTAAATCCCAGAATTTACCTATCTAAATTTTTTCCCATTAAATCACTACCAAATGAATTTTTTTTTCCCTAAAATGTGTTTTTACACATGAAAATTAAATGTTAAAGATTAAACCATTTATAAGTAAAATTTGCTTGATTTGGTTTTCAACTTTCAAATCTGTACTCACAAAAAAAAGTGTTGTTACATATAGTTTTTTTTATAGCTCTAAATACAGTTATATATATCTCATTAACTATTCAATGAGGCAATAAATGTATTTCCTTAGGTGATGTGTATATGTCACTATTTTTTTTTTTACATTTATTAATAATGGATCTATTCAATTCAAAATTGCACAATATAAAATTTCCATTGAAACATACTCATTCGACGAGGTTTACTAGTTTTAAAAATAAATGTGTGGACAATGTAAGACTACATATGGGGGCTGTGCTTAATATTATTCAAAACACTAATTTCAATTCTGTCAAATTAATCGGCTGGAGCCTGAGCATATACATATATGGTTGAGAATGGAATGGGATCCTCTGTGGTTAGGTACAAGATGTTTCCTATAACACATAACATAACATCATAGTTTATATATATGAATTGAATCGAAAAGAAATTTTTATTGAATTGTTTTTCTATTAATGAATTTTATAAAATATTACATAATAGTTTCAACAAAAAAGTTTTATTTTGTTTTAAAAATAATATATAAATATAAAAAATTTCTAAGGAGATACTTTGTTAATGTGAGACTGGCATATATAAGATTAAAATTAAAACTGAAAAGTTACTGTTATCATTAATTGTATCTTTATGTTGTTTTAATATATAATATATCACAATTTTATTAGAATAAAATATACCAATATCTTTCAAGAGGGGTGATTACCTGCGGCGAACGGCAGGTGCGGCGTCGATCACGGGTCCATCGCATCGGACGGTCGGGTGCGATTCACGTCGACCGTTGGATGCGATGGACCCGCGATCGAACGGCCCACGTCACCGCCGCACCTGCCGTTCGCCGCACCTAATCGCTCGCGTATCTTTCAATATATATATATATATATATATATATATATATATATATATTATAGTTTATTAACCATATGTTCATAAAATAAATTTATTATATCGTCTCATGTAAAAAATTAAAAAATCACAAAAAAATTATAATGAGATATACAATTGAAGAGCTAGCCATTTTTTTTTGGGGGGGGGGGGGAGTGGGGCTAATCTGACTTATATAAATATTTTATAAAGTTATATTATTATGTTTCTTTTATTTCAATAGCATGAATTAAAAGTATGTATAAAATGAAATAAAGACATTCACAAAAAACATATCACTAACTAATTATAAAAAATAATTATCATATTTTAAAAGGGTATGTTATATTTCATTTTGATGATTCACAAAAATAAATGTCAAAATATAAATTTAATATGCAATACACACCTTTAAATTTGACCTCGACGATGTTTCATATTCTGAAAATGTTGAATAATTTGATTATTTTAAATATTTACACAAATATTTTAAACTTTAAATAAATTAACAATAATGATATTAAGATAAAAGGAAAAAATTATATATTTTTTTAGTGTTGATGGAGGAGAGATGATTACAGATTGTAGATTCTCCATTGTGGAACAGTTAGTGAAACAAAATGTAAAAATTATGGATTTTTTTAGAGATGAGGATTGATATTATGAACACTTGAGGAATGGGATCCGGGCCTCCATCGCTGTATGTGGAAAACGGATATTGAAGGAGGCTTGTGAGCAAGTGCTAAAGAAAATTCAAAATGAGCTTTGTTTTATGTGAAGGGGGAGGATTAATTAAAAGAAGGGGGAGGGCGCACACACGTGAATGGTCCAGATAAATCATGGATGATTGTTTTATGTTATTTTTATTTTTTTTAGTTGTGGACTGTTGCTGTTTAGGGAATTTCATATGTAGGTGGAGCCTATGACTTATCGGCTTTAATTAAAATTAATTTACTACAAAAAATTAAAATGATCCAAAAGTGAATTAAAGGATCTAGAATTAAATTAAAAAAATGCAGGGGTCTCATGTCCCCCCCCCCCGACCTATGGTGGCTTCACAAGTGGAGATATACATGCTTTGTTAATGTGAGTGTATGACGATTAAAAATATATGGGATTTTATTTAGAATTGAAAAAATATTGTTTTTTTTTTTGCTTTATATTGAAAAAATATTGTTATCTTTAATTGTTATCTTTATGTTGTTTTAATATATTACAATTTTATAAGAATAAAATATATTTATTAAGCATAAAATATATTTATTAAGCATAAAATAAATTTATTATATCAGCTTACGTTAAAACAAATAAAATAAATAAACAAATGGTATGTGTAGGAAAATGTATTTCAGAAGCTCTAAAAAAAATAACAAGGATCATCTAATCAAACGGCCGATATCCATGAATAAATCAACGAATAGTCTGAAATTTACGTAGATTACCCCACGTGTTGCACTAACGATAGCCTGAAAAGGTTGAATAAACAACATAATTAGAATTACAAAAAATTACTAACACAATTAGTTTTCTGATATATTTATTTATAAATGTTTTTTATTTTTAAGTCCCTATAAACTATATGATTTAATGATCGATCATTCACTTTTTCATATTTCAGTTTAAGTCCTCAGATTTAAAAGATATGTTCATTTTTAGTATCTCATAGGGATTAAAAAGAAAACCAAATAATTTAGTGATAGGTCTCTCCCAAGGACTAGTAAGAAACATATCCTTTAAATTTAGGAGCTTAAATTGAAATATAAAGAATGAGAGATCGATCACTAAATCATATAGTTTACAAGGTTTAAAAATAAAAAACTCTTTTTATAAATATGAAAATAAAAATTAAAAACGACTTGCTATCAATAATTATATGGGCTTAAATAAATTTGATTTATTTTATAATTATAATATTTATTAAATAAGATTAAAATATTTATTTATGAGTATCTTAATGGTCTCAAAATACATTGGATGAAATTTCTTTAAATTTAAAGTTGGGGAAGTTATGTTTTGAGACATGCAAGACTTGGTTATAAATTTGAAAATCTGAATCAATGACCTTTTTGTAACATAAATGGGGATTTGATTGTGAAACTCGTATAACCTGGGGTGGATCTATAAACAACCAAGAAAAAAAAAAGAAAACAAAATTGGCCGATTTTTAGCAGGGATCTAATTATAAAAATCAATGATTTATTTATAACATAGATGGGGGTCTAAGTGTTAAATTAATAGAACCTGGGGGCCTTATGAAAATAGCCCAGAAAATACGATAATATATTTTTTTGTTTTTAAAAAATAAAATACGCAACCCCACTTATGGGACATTGTTTTTGTCAAAGTAGTATTCCTTATTAACGCAGACTCTTTATTGTTCTTGCACTCTAATGTAATATAAAGTAATTTATAATTCAATTACGCGCTTAGAATGTGGGGATGAGACTTGTGGACCAGAGGAGACGGAAGTGGTATACTTGGTGAATGTAAACGCGGGATGTGATTATAAACTGGTAGAACGTGGGGTCCATCCGAAAATAGCCTACAGGAGACAAAAGTTGGGCTAAGGGGGCCATCCGCAAATAGCCCATTGGAGAAAAAATTGGGCGAATGTTATCGTTATATTATAGGGTGCGGTTATAGTCACCCCCACAAACTCTTCTACCCATCTTTTTTATTTATAATTAAAAATATTTTATTACATTGTTTCTGACATCTAACCCACCCCAACACTACCCACTCTAATGGTACACACCCTACCCACCCAAAACATTACCCACCCCACATATCCCCCATAAATATATTACCCACCCCATAATCAAAATAATAAGTCCCGCACTCTTTTTTTTTCTCTCTTCCCGTTCGACATGCTCTATGTCTTCCGTGTGTGATTTGGTTTGACATGATCAATGATTTTCTGGAATCAGAAATCTTTGAAGTGTTCTGTATTCCGTTTAACATGCTCCATATCATTCGTGTTTAATTTGGTTTGATATGGTCCATGGATTTCTGGAATAAAAAACTTTTGAAGTCTTCTAACGCAGCGTGAAAACGATAGAAAGATCCAACCAGCTTTGAGATCTCATAAACTCCTTGAAACCACAAGGAAGAAAACCCCAAAAAGGAGAAAATTCAAAATATTATTGATTAAAAGTTATTCAATTACAAAATATGGTGGCACTCATTATATAGGCCACAAACATAAAATAAATGTTCATAATATGAATTATGACTCTATTAAAAATAGTAAAGACACAATTACAATTATAATTATTAAAATCTAATAAAATAAAATATAAGATTCTAAAAATCCTAAATTCCTAAATAAAATCTCATAAAAATTTATTTTGATAACAGATTTGAAATCAAATATTCTGCAATGATTTCTTTCCAAATCTATCCTACATCATCTTCTGTATCCTGTTCGACATGTTTCATGTCTTCCGTGTTGGTTCGACATGGTCCATGACTTTCTGGAATCAGAAACCTTTGAAGTGTTATGTAACCAGTTCGACATGCTTCATGCCCTTTGTGTGTGATTTGGTTCGACAAGGTCCATTGTTTTCTGGAATAAAAAAACCTTTGGCCCCCGTTTGGAATGGGAATATGACTTATTCTTGGGTATATATTTATTCCGGCATAAATGAGGATAAAATGATTTTGTATTTGGTTGTATTTTGAATTATTCTCATTGGTAAACGTAATAATAAATGTTTTGTTGTTTGAGTAAAATGTGAATAAAGTATTGATAATAATTTATAAAAAGTGAAAAAATAATGATAGTTAATTTGACATGTGATTTATAAAAGGTGATAACAGTTGATTTGATAGTGGACCTACATATTCTTTGGATGGAATAACCTGACTTTTTGAAATAGTGGATGGGGTGGAGTAGAAATAATTTGGGTTAAATATCATATATAAGGGTGAGCTTATGAAGTGGAGATATATGCCTGGGTGGGGAAGTAAAAGGGGTGGGTATGAGACCTTTTGGGGTGGCTATAGCAACACCTTATATTATATCAGTTTTAACCAAATGCATCTTTTCTTTTTTTTCTCAAATATTATACACCTCATATATTTTTATATTTATAAAATATGTAATATATATTACAAAGAATTGAATGACACCATTATAAAAAATATTTTTTTTTACTATATACCTTATTACAGTGACTAATAAGATATATAAAATTGTATTTGAGATTGTAAAAAAAATTGAATGGAACATAACTCTTTTTCTCACTTCGGTCGCCATAAACTGCTTAGATAAACCGTGGGCTGAAAACCCCATGGAAAGTACAAGAACTTTCCATCAGCGCAGCCCACTGTCCAAGTCTTTTTGCCCATATTATACAAGATATAAACGACTATCATGGTAATTTCGAGTTGTATCTATATTATTTTTTCTTTTTTTTTTAATATTATATCAAGAGGACATAATTTCTTATGTCAATACAATTTTTTCATAAAATAAATTTAACCGCATGCAAGACTTTTTTAGTTTTGTTTTTTTTGCACTGGAATTTTTATTTGCTTGGAAATCAATTGGCATTATTTAGTATTAGGAATTATTTAGTATTAGGAATTTGGCTTAGTATTTAAAAAGAAAAAAAAATTATAATATCTGTGACCTGCATATATAATTGCAAATAGGATTGAATGTAATATTATTTTTCATAAAAAAATTGCCAAGTTGGGCTCTCATGACTATTAGATGAGACGGACCTATCACCTATGTCAGAGACTTCCATTATTACACAAATATTTCTAATACATTTATTGGTTTACTAGGGGCACGTTTGGATGCAGTGATTATTTGTACGTGTTTTTTTGCACAGGCAAATTTTACATTGCACGTGCAAGGAAACTTTGTACATTGTTTGCATATGTTTGTCTGTTTTCATGTTGTGTTATCATTTACACATATATTTTTATTAGTAATTGTTTGTCTCACATATGTGAAACTGTTTGTATATGTCCCAATTTATAATATTAAAAGATAATAATATTATAAATAGATAAAATATTTTTTTCAAATGATTACCAAATATATTATTTTCTTAAAACCTGAAAATTTATGAAAAATATATTATATATAAAAAATTTAAATTTAAATATTGCATATATTAGTTTTTTAATTTATATATAAGTCAATGTGGTTAAAAAAAAGTTCTAATATAATAGAATATAAATAAAAAAATATTCTAATTTCAACTAACAAATAATCATACAAGGTTTTTTTATATTTTATAAATAACAATTTTGTTGGATAATATATATGATAGTTAGTTAAGATTTCTTGATATATTTTAATATTTTCATACCACGTTAATATTTATTATCCACACAATTATATCATTGTAAGTTATATAAATTTATAAAATATAATTATCTATTTTATTACTTAAGATAAGATTAGGAGATGAAATATTTGTTTTAGATAATATAGACTTTAATAAATTTGTTCGATGGTAAAAATGTAAAATTGCTTTACATACACTTGAGAGGTGTGAAAATAAAATCTGTTACAAATGAAAACACATGGGTTGGTTGGGATTTTGTTTCCCCATATATTGGGGGCAAATGAAAACCTTGGATTTTATTTGTCACACTTTAAATATCATAACCAAACAAAATATTATGTTTGAACATGTGCAAATAAAAACTCACCCCTATTTGCACAGTATCCAAACATGCCCTAGGACTTTTATTTGTTCATAATTGAATGAGTTCAAATGGGGAAAAAATATGCATTCTTTTGCGCAACCTTCCATATCTTAGTTTTTGTGATTGCACTCCTTTGACAAAATCTTCGTAATGTGCGAAAAAATGTTAATTTGATTTGTTGACTGACCTCAGAGTCTGCTGAATGTAGATGACATAAACGTCCGCCTAGAAGCCCTCCTTAAACTGGGTTCCTAATTCCAAATAGGGTATTCTTAAAATTAAAATTAATTTGAACATATCAGTCAATTTTTTATTTTTAAATTTATAATAACGTTGAAAAATAACTTACAATATGTGTTACAAAAATAATCAAGATTGTCCAGATTGCCCTGAATTGGATCCATTATAAAAAAATCAAATAAAAACTCAAACAGAAGAAATGGAACAGTTTTGATTTAATTCTTGTAAAAAGATGACTGTGGTATCGAGCAAAATCGGTATTTTAAGTTTCATTTTAGAATGTCCATTTTGTGCACTTGTAAATATGTTTTTTAATTGCTTATTTGGGCCCAAATCTAAATACTCGACTACTTTACATAATCTAATGAATTAAATGCATATATTTGTATGTTATTCATAGTAGAACATATAAAATGATAGTAAAATGATTTTATATATGACGCTAATGACATGACGGTTTTAAATGAGATTACAAAATGGATTGAATGTATCACCGCTCATTTCTGGCGTATTCATGGGCACGAGCATCAGTGCATGACCAAAATACTGGTCTTTTTTTCTCTTTGTTTTTTAACTGCCAGTCTGAGCTAGTTTCAATGTTTGGCATGTCATGGGGACTTTGTAACAAAAAATTAAAGAAAAGTGCAGGTCAGTCCAAAGTATTCTTTTCATACGATTTTTAACAATGTAAATACCTAGTCTAATAAGATATGAATTGTCTATGAGAATGCCTCTGACAACTGTGCGTAACAGCACTCTTGATGCATATATAAAGCTCGTGTTTAACAAATTACGAAAATATTAGTAGGAAATTAAAAATTCGGATGCGCAGAATCTCTCATAAATAGACCACATGAAAATAAATTTTCAGACCCTTGGGTTTCTTTTATATTTTGCATTTTGGGTACATACATTTATTAAAGATATATATATATATATATATATATATATATATATATTGATATCCTGTTTCAAATAGAGAGTGTTATCGATGAAGTTAGGTCATCTAATATATACTCTAGCGAGATGGTCACACATCATCTTAAAAAATAAGTAGACTTCATTTGTTCATAACATTCTCTTATCCATGACTATGTTTTCATATTCGATATGCATTTTATTAACTTGCGCGAATGCGCATACATTAAAACTAGTATATATTAGAGTTGCATAGATGATTCGTAGAAGTATCCATGTTTGTCGTGTGATCCAGATTTTCTCCACAGAAGTTTCATTCAAACACACATTGTAGTTTCTTTTGTCAGAGTTAATTTGTTCAAACCACAGTTTTTTTTTCCTTGTGAATTGGTCATGGAATTGGAATTGTTGAGTTGTTCCAAAGTATGCAAAGGAAAAAAAAATCCAATGTGGAGTGGAGGGTCAATTGAGCAACTAGGAACACATTCAAAAGTCATGTTTTATTTTTTTGACAAAATGGTAGGCATGTGCTCTTAATTATATTTTAAAGAAAGTGAAAAAGTCTTTACATGTTAGGCGAGAGAGAATTACAAAGAACGCCGTAGTTTACAAATTTAACTGGCTGGGCTATTTCTAGATCTGCCCCTAGGTTCTAACTTTTTCACAAACACATCCCTATCCATGTTACAAACAGGTCCTTGATACTTATAACATAACCAAGTCTCTGACAAAAATCAATCAATTTTGTCTTTTTCTGGGATATTTGAAGTTCCGCCAAGTTTCTACCAATCTGACAATAAGATGCCTATATGTGTTACAAACAAATCCATGATTTAGATATTTGATTTCGCTTTTTAATTGTAATGTTCCCAACGTTAATTTTACGGCATTTATTATTAAGTGTTACTTTCAATATATATTTATTAATTTCTTCAAACCACAGTACAGTTTTCGTTTCCCTGTGAATTGGAATTGGAATTGGAATTGTTGAATTGTTGTTCCGAAGTATGCAAGGAAAAAAAAATTCCAATGGTGGAGTGGAGGGTCAGTTGGGCAGCTCGGAGCACATTCAAAAGTCTATATATGTTAGGTGAGAGAGAATTACAGAGAACGCCATATTAATTTTTTTATATGTTTGGTTAACCTTTTCTATTATTTATGTTAAAAATAATTAAAAATCAATCATGATATGTTGAAGCAAAAGGGTGGATAAAACATGGATAAAAATGATTTATGTTTGAAATTATGTGTGAGATTGTGCGATAGATATGATAAATTCAAAATGTTTTAAAATGTAAAAGAAAGTGTTTGATGAAATAATTTTTTTAAAATGACATGCATGAATTTTTTAATCCACATTGAAAAGATTATGTTAGTCAATGGAGACATAACCACTATGTTTCATATAATAACCTAACAGAGTATATATATTTCGTTAGGACTGTGTAAAAAGTATATGAATGACTGAATGTATCAACGCCCATAATTATTAAACTTTGGATTAAATTTTTTAGGTCTTCTGTGAGTTCCTATAAATATTAATTATAACATATACTAAAAGATAATATTATAAATATATTTATGAATTGTAATAACATATTTGGGGGATTAATATATTATAATACGGATTAATATTATATATAAAAACCCTTTATGAATTAATATTTTATGATTAATGAAAAATAACAATAAACGGTGCTAATTAATGTACTATTCTATTTTATGGATTATTTAAACGTAAAGTATTAATATTAATATACATCTAATATGTTATAATACTTTCAAATTAATAAAGTTATCCATGAATCAAAATATCTTATCAAATTATCAGATATTTTCTCAAACAAAATATTAAATCTTATTTAATTATCTTACATTTTTTTCTAGCAAAATATCTTTTTGAGAAAGAAAAATTGCGTGTAATTTTAAAAAAGAATACCCTGCGTGGGATCTATTATTTGTGTTTCTCAAACAAATTTATTTTTGTTTATAGTCGATCAAATTAAAATCAATTTTTATTAACTACATTGGCAAATAGATAAAAAAAATATTTTTAATATTTAAATATAAATTATTTTTTATAATTAAAATATTAGTGATATACATATTTCATATATTTAAATATACATGTCATATTTCATATATTTTTAGTATTTTGTAAATTTACTTTTTCGATTGTTTAAATCTTTATGTATTTTCATTTTTTATCTTTAAAAAAGTACTCATATAATCTTCCTTGTTTGTTGTTTTTTTAGTCACACGTGTTTTCATTTATTTTCAATTTTTTGTTATTCATTTCCATTTATGTTTATCCTTTTTTTTAATCCCTATCTTTTTTTTAAGAAACATATTTTTTTAAAAAAAATCTTATTTATACATTTTTCTGCTTGATCGTTTATTTCATCCCTATTTTATGGGGATTTAAAAACAAAAATATTAATTATTTAAATTTAAAATACCTGATAGATAATTTAAAATTAAATAAGTAAGGGATATAAAATCAGTTTTTATTTTTAAATTTAAATTTTATGATAGATAAAGATGTGGTAAAAGAAATATAAAAACATAAATCGGTTTTAATGTTTTTAAATATATGATAAATATAATAATTAGTTTTTTTATTTTAGGATAAATAATCTAAACCATATTCCCGTGATTTTAGGATAAAATCCACCTAAAAAGTTACTAGTTATCATGCACGGATAAATAAAAAAATAATGTTAATTACATAAAATTAAATAATTATTAATTAATTACAAAATCTGTTTATAAATAAATATTTAAAATAATGTTTTTCTATATATATATTATATATATATATATATATATATATATATATATATATAAAGACGAACATATATGCATTGCTATTGACGATGTAGAACAAAGGAGAAAGATATAGAAGCCTCACAACAGTACCGTACTTGTAATTGCATGCAAAATAAATTCATTGAAAAAATGTTAAAAATAAAACACAAAAAGATGTTTATAAAAAATTTTACCTTGATTTTGAATTGAAGATGATTTTGTATTTATGTCTTCCGGGATGCACAAATTGCTTAATCTAAAATAAGTAAATATATATTTTTATAAAAACAAAGAAAAAGAATTCTTCACCGAAAATAAAAACCAAAACAAATTTATTTGTATCTTCTACATACACATAATATTCCCATTTCAAAAATAATCATTTGATATTTCAATCTTGAAAATAAAAAATCACTTACTAACATGATTTTCTATCATTGTTCTAAAATCTAAATTGCAAACATATATATGACCAATAAGAATCTTTGAGCTTCAAAAGTTACATTAATTGAACTATGCGATTAATCACTCTAACAATTTCTTAAAAGCATACTAAATTAGATAACCTTTAAATAAATAAAAGAAGATATTAGATGTGGGACCAAGAATACTTTTATGATAATAACCCTTAATGACCTCTACGAATCTTTTTGTTTGTAATATTGTATATCAAAGGGATTCAATAAATTTTTTTATAGAAATTGAGTTCATTGGATATGTTCGGCTCTTCCGACATGGAATCTTTAATGTTTTTTTTTCATGTCCCCTTTTATGCTGCATTGTTTCATTTGCATTTTAGTAGTTCTTTTTATGTTGCTTACTATTGTTTTAATTGTTGTATTTAACTTGTGTTTATGTCATTTGTCTTATGATCTCATCACAAATAAAATATAGAACCAAAATTAAATTTTTTTATATAAACCCAAATTTCATCATATCATGTAATAAAATATAATAATATTGGAATCAAATATAAAAAATAACAAAACCAAATTTGGCTCAGAGACATAAATAATAGCCAAACAATACCTTTATATATAACAATATACAAATGCTATTAAAAAAACAATTGGTAAACAATACAAAAAAGTTAAACCAAAATACAACCATGGAAAGAGTGAGAGCGAGAACGAAATATATAGTGCAGGATGCCGATCGATGGAATATATGAAAGAGATCTGCAAGAGGGAATCAAGTAAAGATGATTAAGAGTGAGAGCGAGAACGAAATACATAGTGCAGGATGCCAAGGCAATATATGAAGGAGATCTGCATGAGGGAATCAAGTGAAGATGATATGTGATGTGGAAAGAGTGAGAGCGTGAATGAAATACATAGTGCAGGATGTCAATGCAATATATGATCATATGAAGGAGATCTGCAAGAGGGAACGAGTGAAGATGATATGTAAAATTTAGGTCTATAAAAAAATATTTCTCTCATTCCCAATTCAGAACTTGTAACTTTTTCTGCTACAATAAAAAGTGACATAGTCTTGTGCATTAATGGTAATATGAATTCAATATAAAAGTAGCTCTAGGATTAAAATTAATTTTTGGTGAAGATTATTTTTTAAATATTTTTAAATGATTATTTAACTAAAAATCCTAAGAATATTAATAATTTACTAAGTAAGGGTCCGTTTGGATATGAGTTTATGTTGATTCTATGTTTGAAAAACTAAAAAATTTCAAACTCAGATCAAAACATATTTTTAAAAAATCTTGCAGTTAAAAATCTAATAAAACATAGCTTTTCAAACGCACTCTAATTTCATTAATTGGATAATAAAAATAAAATCAAAATATTGACAAAAAAACATACTCTTTCTTGTGTGTTGAACTCATGTATGCATTAATCAGTTCTCCTGTGATATAAAAACATTTAATTAAGCACATGATTAGAACCAATCTCCGATAAAAATACTCAAAATATTAAAAACAAAATACATTCATCACCCCTAAAAACAATCATAAAAAAATATAAAAAATCTAATTTTTAATATAATTATAATTGAAACATAACCAAACATTAACCATAATATATAAAAAATAAAAAATAAATTGTTTTGAATTTATAACTTAAATGATTTTTTTTGGGGGGGGGGGGGGGATGGGTTAGAGTATTTATCCCAATCTGTTAATTGTTTTAAATTGTAAAAATTTGAATTAAATATGGATATGATTTTATGATATTTAAATTTTCAGTAAAGGGTAAATTAGTAAAACAAAATTGTAACTTTTTCTAATACATATCATATACATTGGAAGTGGTTTAAGTAAATAAAATTCGATGTGGGAAATATATTGGAACATTTTATAACCACTTAATCTCTCAAATTACATCTCATGTCCATCTCGACCGATGAAGATCCTTTGAATATAATAGATTTAATAATTATCTTTTCTATCATCTATAATATTTTTTAATTTTTTAAATATAGGTAAGATAAATATTTTATCTATGATATATCTCTATTTAATATTAAATTAATAATGAAAAATATTATAATATTTTTGTTCCTCACCAAAAGTAAGATTTAATGAGTATCTTCAATTTTCAATTTTTAAAAAAATATGATTTATTTAAATTTGATTTTTAAATATTAAAATATATTTATGATTTATCTAAATCTGATTTAGAATTTAAAATTTTGAATATATAAGGTATAAGTCATATCTAAATTTATGGGAGGTTAAAAATGGAAATGAAAAAGCTGGGTCATTTTCTTTTCACTAAGTAAGTAAAATAGATAATAGAAATATAAGTAATAAATAAGTAGTTTATCCTAAATCAACTGATTGTCATGTTAGATTATATATGAAAAAATCAAATCCAATCCAGATATTATTTAAATAAATCTTATGTATTATTGAGTAATTTAAAATTTAAATTTAAAATTAAATAAATAAATATATTATTAATTAATTAATTGTTTAAAGGATAAAAATTCAAATGAAAAAGTTGGCCAGAATCCTTTTAATAAGCAAATAACAAATATCTATCATATATTTATCCATTATATATTTTAAAATTTAAAATAAATACATATATCTATCTTTTATTTATCCATTATATATTTTAAAATTAAAATAAATAGATATATTAGTAATTAATCAAATTATTTAAGAATAAAAAGAGAAATGCTGGGTCAAAATCATTTTAAAAGCAAGTAATAGATATATCTATCATGTATTTATCCATTATATATTTTAAAATTTAAATAAATTGATATATTAGTAATCAGTCAACTGTTCAAAGAATAAAAAGGGAAATTAAAATACCGGGTCAGAATCCTTTTAATAAGTAAGTAATAGATATGATTGCCATGCCTCTCTTATTCAGCTTATTATTATTTTTTTTTGGGTCCTCATCTCTTTAGAAAAAGATTTTATTTTTTATGTTTTATGATTTATGGTTGCTTATGTTTCAATAATAATTAGTTTAAAAATTTAGGTTTTGTATTTGTAATAACTTTAGGGATGACTTTTTGAGGGATAATGAATGTGTTTTGTTTCACTACTAGAAATGTTATCTATTGTGGCGGTTTAAAACCGTCCCCATAACTTTAAAACTGCCGCTATATCTATTTCCGACGGTTAGAAATCCGCCTGTGTTTTCGGGATCATATTAAGTTTGTGGAGGCGGTCTTGTAATTATTAGCGACGGTTGATATTGTGATGGTTCTCCCAACCGCGGCTATAAGTATCTTCCCATTAAATGTTGATCTTCTGCCTTGGGACGTTTTTGTCAACCGCGGCGATAGATAATTCCCATGAAAACTAGCCTACTATTTTTGTGCGAGATTTTTGGTTTTTGCTATAATTTTGCAATAGCCATTAAATGTTATTCACCTTAACCTACCACCATTCATCAATTTAAATCAATACAAAAAAAATTAATTTGGATAATATTTTATTATTAAAAAACACAATTGAATAAGAAAAGACATTTCATAGATTAGATTAAACCCAATCCAAGTCTTATAAACAAAGAAACTTAAAGGATTGTATCATGCAAAAAAGAAAATAAAATGATTGTATCTTATTGTACAAATTACAAATCTAAACATCTATTGTCGATCGAAACATGAAAATAAATCAGTCAGGCACTGGAACTGAGAAAGGTGATTAATTTGTTCTTGCATTTGTTTCATCTTCTCTTCCATTTGTTGATCTTGTTCCTGCATTTGTTATATTCTTTCTAACATTTGTTGCATTTGTTGTGCATACTCCTCATTTATTTGTCAAATTTATTGTGTATGAGCGCGCCCATGTCCTTGTTCTCTCTCCCTTGTAATATACTATGTTGGTGTAACTCCACCATCTAATCCACGAACCCTCCCATTACGTTCTGCTCCAATCTGCAGAAAATATAAATTAAAAAACAATTAAAAGAAATTAAAAATACGAGAGTAACAACTATAAATTAATTATATGTACTGAGTCATAATATGACATAGAATACAAATAGGATACACCAAAACATAGAATATATTTTCACTGTTTATATTCTAAATCTATATATGAAATTCCACCCAAAAAAAAATCCATGCATTCGACTTCCACCAAAAAAAAATATGCATTTGAAAATTTATTTAATATCCTTGTATTGATGTTAATCATTTTTTTATATTTATATATAGAAAAATAGTACATAAATCTGATAGGTTTGTTTCTCTATTTTTTTATTCTTTTTTACATGATTAATTGAAAATCGCCTACCATAAAATTGGTGTGGCCCACAGAAGACCAAACATTAACAGGCAAATGAAAATTATACATAACAGCAACAATAAACATTCAAAAATTGAATCTTTACCCTTACTTTATCATCATCCCCTGTTTTAAAAATGCAAAGGCATTTCTATTAAGGACCTTAAAAACAAATTCACATATAATGTGTTAAAAATGTCATCAACACAAAAATTGATTGGAACCCTAACTTTTCAAATACAAAAAACAAAAAATGTAAAAAAAAAGAATAAGATGATCCTTACTAAATGAAAGATACGGATTTAACGACCATGGAAGAGGAGAAGAATCGGCAAAGAGGAGAGGAGCCCCGTGAAGAAGACAAATTTTCTGGAGATTGCACACAATATAATCGGTTAGATGCCATGAATATATTAAAAAAAAAAAGAGGTGGTAGAGGAATAGATTGGCCAAGGGAAAAGATGTGATCATATCACCTTATTTTTCTTTTTCACAAGATTTTTTTGGTGGGGATGGTGTAGGAAGAAAGGATGTGTTATTTTTGTTTTAGCTAACCCTATAAAGATGGGGGGTTTTTAGGGTTATAATTTTGTGTATTAACCGTTGATTACAATTAGTGAGGTCTTGATTTTGACAAGTGTCACCATTTTGTATGATGGATTTATGAAACACACCAATTAAAAAAACCAATGGCGCCATTTATTTGCCACAATTGCTTAACTTTATTTACTATGGTTTATAAATGTAGCGATAACATATATGAAGGTGGTTTCTAAAATCCTTTATAACATAAAACAAATTTAGGGTGTTTTTTTTGGCTCCAACATTCCCTCCTAAAATTTTGTTACATTTTTCAAATTCCCTCCTAAAATTTTGTTACATTTTTCAAATTCCCTCCTAAAATTTTGTTGCATTTTCCAAAACGTCACAGTAATATATATGGGGGTGGTTTTTTAAAAACCACAGCAATATGTTAGCCATAAAATTGTCACCCACAATTAAAGAGCCATTTTGATGGAAACCGATGGAAAAAGATATATATAGTGGTGTTTTAGAACAAATGCAGCAATTAAAAACGTCCCTATAACACCATTTTCTTGTAGTGTTTTGAATATTTTTGTTGGGAATTTCTTAACAATAAAAAAAAGTTCTAATAATTTTTTTGGTTTGATACATAGAAAGATTAAGTTGTTCTTTTTCAGTATTTGATTTTATTTTTATAATCTAATTAATTACTTTAGTCAAGAGTCGAGTTAATTCTCCTAAGTTTTTTTTATTTAAATAACCATTTAAAAATAATTATATAGAAAATAACCTTCAACCACAAAATAATGTTCTCAGAGAATCTTTGAATATTTTTTTATTATTTATGTTTGCTTATGTTTGAATAATAATTAGATTAAACATTAGGTTTTGCATTTGTTTGAAAATGACTTTTTAGGGATGATGAATGTGTTTTGTTTTGAATATTTTTGTTGGAGATTGTTTAACAAAAAAAATTTATCATAAAAAAAAGAGAAAAAGATAAAGATGACTTGCTTTCTATATTAAATGACACGCTGAGATGAGATATCACAAAAAAGGGATTTCTATTTATCAATTTTAATCATCCCATATATAAATATTCTTGCATTAAACCTAAGTCTGTCAAGGGATTGAAGAGGGATAGGATAAGTTAACATCCGTATTCTATCCTAATAATCCGGATAAGAATTTTAATTTTTGGACTCGGATCTCTTCAGATACGAGATATTAAAATTGAGATTTTAAGATTTATTCTATTTTTCATATATTTAAAAAATTTAATAGTTATGTAATATATAATAATTGTGATCAATTATACGAGATAACAAATATAAACTATAACATATAATTCAAACATATATAATTTTTATAATATATGTTGAATTTAAATTTTTTTTATCAGATATATTAATATTTATATCCATATCCGTACTTTGGATATTCGTATTTCTGATTTTTCAGATACTGAATATAGATTTTTTCCATAATATCCATACCCATAAAACGACTCGGACAGGAAAAAACTGACTTGGACCGAGTCACTACGTTTACGTGTCTGAGTACGCAAAAGCGAATCCATATCTATATTCATCATTATTAATTCCTTTTATTTTCGCATATATGCACAGGATTTCCTTCCTATAATATCCTTCACTTCTTTCATTATATAAAGCCCCCCCCAATCCACCCGAATCTTGCATTACTCTCCACATAACAACTCTTCTTCATTTCCTTCTCTAGTTCTCTTTTACACCCAAAGCTTTAACATGGCAAAATCAGTGTTCGTTGCCTTTGTTTTTGCGTTTCTCGTCATAGGTAAGTTTTGTTTTTCTTCATAGTAGAGGTTATATGCGTCAAGTAACATGCATGTAAAGTTTTGACGTTTATATTGTTGGATTATAACAAGTTATTAATCATTTACCTAACAATATTGTTGGATTATATAACAAGTTATTGAGTTTGTCAACTCGCAAACATGCATATCCCATCCCCAATGCTCCACTGATCAAAGACTGGGGATGTGTTATCGCGGGGTCGCGGAGTGCATCATTGTCCAACAGGCTGATCGAGGCTACGGTTTGAGGGTCCTTGTTGGGGCGAGGGTGGTTGTGATAGATATCCCATCTACGAACCTACCTTAGCTCATTGATGAGGGCCTCATTCTTCTTTTTGTGTGTTTATTTTTATTATTTTTTTTCTACATTTTCTATTTTCTTTCATTTCTAATTTAGACTTATAATCACACTTTAGAATGAAAGTAATGGTTTAACATTTCCTTAATCATAAATACATACATTTATGAATATTTTCCATTGTTCATTCCAAATATATGTATCTAACAAAAACAATGCTTCTCCCAATTTCAAACACCTCAGGCGTTAAATCAACCACCTTCACATTCACCAACAACTGCCCCTACACAGTCTGGCCCGGCACGCAATCAGGCTCGGGCTCACCCGCGCTATCGCAAACAGGCTTCCAACTCAACAACGGCGCCACGACATCCCTAGACGCCTCCCCGGGCTGGTCGGGCCGCTTCTGGGCTCGAACCCGTTGCGGATCCGACTCGTCCGGGAAATTCACATGCGCGACGGGCGATTGCGGTTCGGGCCAGGTCCAATGCAACGGCGCGGGAGGCGCACCCCCTGCAACCTTGGTCGAATTCACTCTTGGCAGTGGAGGGTCCCAGGACTTCTACGATACGAGCCTCGTCGACGGATTCAACCTCCCGGTCTCGGTGGTCCCGCAAGGTGGTTCGGGGTGTAAGACTAGTAGCTGCCCCGCCGACGTTAACGGTCTGTGTCCGGCCGAATTGAAGGTCGTCGGTTCGGACGGGGCGACCGTGGCGTGTAAGAGCGCGTGCGAGGCGTTTGGGTCGCCGCAGTATTGCTGTACAGGGAGTTTTGGGACGCCGCAGACTTGTCCCCCGACGGACTACTCTAGGATTTTTAGTAACGCTTGTCCTCTCGCTTACAGTTATGCTTACGATGATTTGAGGGGCACTTTCACTTGTACGGGTGCGAATTACTTGATCACGTTTTGTCCTTGAGAATGGGATTGTTTGTTTTGGGCGGGGGGTCATGGGTGGTTTATGAGGACGTTGAGAATAAATAGTTGTTTGTGATTTGGGGTAGGTTTGGTGTTTTTGGAGTTGTATTTTAGATAATAAAATGAAATATTATGTACTAAAATGAGATATTATGTACTGTCTGTTACTTGAAAAATATATGTCTGTATTGAGAAATAAAAAATTATGTGATGTTTGAATATCTGATCTATGAATACAAATATCAATGTATATGTTTAAGTTATGAATGTGTATAAGTTTTTCTTATAGATTGTTTGTATTCATTTTGTTGCATGATTAATTATAATTACATTTTAAAAAAAAATCATTGTTTTATATATGATTCTTGGAACAGATGATAAGTCTTTAAATCTATATTTAAATTTTTTTAATCTCTGTTGATATATATTATCCTTAGGATTATTTGCCTATTTATAAACTTGAATGAAAAACAAAAGAAATTAAAATTTTTTTTGCAAAAAAAGAAAACAATAAAAATAAATCATTTTTCTATTGATCAATTTTTATATACATTGCTTGAGCAATGTGATAAAAGGAGATGGAATAATGTTTTTCATTTTTCCTAACATTTATTTTTTTGAGGAGGGAAAATATTTTTTATTTTTTTAAAATAAGAGAAAATACATAAAGATAAATGACATAATTTTTTTCTTTCTCATGTTTACCGCTAACACTAGTATTTTGAGTGGCCAATGGAAAATTTAGCATTCACCACTCAATTTTCTTTATTTTTTATGATGCACAGATATGCCCTTAGAGACAGTGAAAGGATTATTAAATTTTAAATATTAAGATTAATAGTGTATAATAATAAGAACCATATAAAAACAATGTTTATACTTCAATAAAAATATGAACCCATTTACAAGAAAGAATGAAAATCTACATGTTACAGCTCATGAAGCATATACCCAATTAGAGCTGGAGGACTGCATTGGGTTGTATATAAAAATCATGCTTAACAACACTTAAGGCCCGGTTTAAATCTGTGTTTGGGCAGATTCTATGTTTAAAATGCTATATTTGCCTGGTCATAGACAGGACTCGGACCCGATGGATACTTCATCAAGTCAGTTTTGGATCCACCTTGATCTGATCCAAACCTGATCCATTCGAGACACATGAAGTATTGTATCTTTGAGATTTGTTACATCACATCATAAATATACAATTACATTGTATCGATATAACTATCCAGAAAGTTAGTTAAATCGGTTTTACTCCTTGTAAAATTAAAAAATCGTCACAGGTCCCTAAAAATATCGTTTCAGTTCTTATCGTCACCCCAACTAACCATGTACACAATTAACCTTAACTACACATTGAAAGTTACTAAAATGCCCTCATCCCTTATTTTTGAAAATCGATATAGCTCACTCGAAACTTGTGAAAATTGAAAAATGTCACTATAAAATCAGAAAACCCCCTAAGTCTCAATCTTATTAGACAATATTTATTTTAGTTCCGACTGTTACTAAAACTAACCAAATATATGATTGAATCTAACCATACATGATAAATTGCTGTAATATTCTTTAAAATTTACTTAATAAATTACTGTTATACAATAACTATATTTGTGATTGACTTCAACGAGATTTACTAATTTTATAGGGATTTTTTTCCGATTTTCATTAGTTTTCAAGGAGTTTAATCGATTTTTTCTCTTTTTTTTTTTACTTCTAGTGAGTATAGGATAACAGAAGAATTTAAAAAAAAAAAATAGGGATATTTTTGTTATCAAAAGGATTAAATCAATTTTTTCAGATTTTATAGAAACTTATTTAAATGTGTTGATGGGAATAATTTAGGACGCATCTATCCCCACCAAGCGTTTTTCTTACCCCACCAATAAATAAAAACTGGTATTTGGATGTTCTCACCAATCCAAGTCGACCGAACTTGGTCGCCATTTCAAGTTTTGGGCGACCGTAATTGGTCGAACAGGGTTCAGAACTATATCTAACAATTCTTTGTAAACAAATAAATTTTTAGATTTATCCATCATATTGTACATTTATTCTTTTATCCAAACAACTGCTAAGGGAATGAAAAAAATGTAAGTAGATATACTTTCAATTAATTCAAAGTTTTTTTAAAAAAATGTTAGGTAAATTTTGTGTTTATTCATCATATTCTACATTTATTCTTTTTGGGTTTGAATTCTTAGTCAAGAGGATTCTTTGTTTAAAAAAAAATCCTACCAGTTGATCCAAACACATTTTATATTTGGCTTTTGAAATTTGTCTGTAACTTGTTTAGAAATAATTATTCTTATATTATACATTTAAGAATAATGATTTATTCTTCCTACATTACAACTCAGACTTGTAGTGGTATGAAGGATTCAAGTAGAATGCACGTCGTGGGATGATATTTATAAGAAAAAAATTTATAAACTTTACTAAAAATCCTGTTCGACCAGATTCGGTCGCCCGAAACCTGAAACGACGACCAATTACAGTCACCCAAAACTTGAATGATGACTAAGTCTGGTCTCCCAAAACTTGAAGTGGTGATCAAATTTGATTGACCCGACCGAATCGGTGGGAAAAGAAAAAACACCGGGTTTTTTTTTCTTTTTCCGATTAGTGTGCTAAGGGCATGTTTGGCTGCAAAAGCCAAAAGCAGCTTTTAGCTTTTGGGGTCACATCAATTCAATTATATCATCATTTAAAAGCTAAAAGTTGTTACCAAACATGTCAACTTAAATACATCATCATTACTAGATTTTATCTCTAAAACTGTGCCTCGAAACTTGTGTTTCGTAAAACAGCCATCATCATTATACTTTTAAATCATTATCATTACACCCTCAAAACATCATCATTCATTCTCAAAAGATGTACATAAAACTGCAAAAGTTAAAATGTGATTTTTAAACCGTGTTTCCAAACATACACAGATAAAAAAACACTTCTTCGGATAGATGCGCCCAATAATTTAACTCATAGAATAAATTAACTAACCATATATACTTTCTAAGATATGTAATGATTGTTCAATTATTCAATTTTACGGGATTTAATGGAGTTATATTGGTTTTTTAAAAAAAAAAAAAAAAAAAAATTCCATACGTGTCTGCCTCATATGCCTTTTTGATTGGTTCTGCTTCATTTGTTTCCACGCCCAAACCCTCTCTTGGCCTCCACGAAATCAGTCTCCCCAAAAAAAATCTCCTCCCTCTGATTTCACTCCGACCGTCATCTCCACCGACCGACCGTCGTCTCCTCCGCCTGATTCACGCAGAACCCCCCTTCGTCATCATCTCCACCGTTCGACCCTTGTCTCCTCCGCCTGATTTCACGCCGACTCCAAGTTCATCATCATCTCCAGCCTCCTCCTGCTGGTTCGAGGTCTCCTCCGTCGTCGACAACCCCTCATCTCTGTTTCTTTGGTAGGTCTTTTGGTTTCTTGAAATCCGATGTAGCTTTTGAAGTTTTAAACTGGATCACATAATTGTTAGGGCAGGGCAAGAATGGGATGAGGGTTTACAATTGAAATGGGAGTGAAGTGGTTTTAGGATTGATTTTTTTTTAAAGGCAGGAAGAAATGGGGATGAGGTGGTTTTAGAACTGATAAATAAGGATGATGACATTTTTTTAACCTGAAACTATAAGAACAAAAAAAATAAAAATAAAAATAAAAAGGAAATTTCATACGTCTTGCTTACTGATAAAACATTTGAGTAGAATAGTTCTATTATAGAAGGATCCCTAACATGTGAGTGATGTGTGTGGTATGAAAAAGAACTCTTTAGAGGACAAAATTTATGTTCCTGAATATGTAGACAGTGTTTTAGGTAAAGAACTTGTTAGATGGTTATTATGGAATCAATTATAATATCTCATTTACTGACGAAATGATGACAAAACCATGAACAGACCAGGAAATAGACACCTTCTCTTGCCAATTTGGAGATGAAGAATATTATATGGTAGTCTACACACTACAAACGAAAATAATTGTCCGGCACTTAATGGAAGCTGATCTCAAAATTTAAATTTCCAGACAGGTTTACTTAACTATAATCAAGGATATTTCAAGTTCAGACTTTAAAGCCATGGAACACAAAACACGGATTAAATTGTAGGATTAAACCTGCGGTAGGTGTTTTTCTTGAGATTCATCTTCATGCCATTATTAAATAACAATACATTTGATGTTAACAATATATAAATTGGAAATTTCACCTAAGTGAATTACTATTACCCACTTGATTCATTTTATTAATGGGATAAACAAATATCACCATAAGCATTAAACATGTTTAATGTAAATTTGGTTTATGTATTTTGTCCATTAGATAATGTCTATGAATTTGAATCACGCATATAATAGATGAATGTAAATGTTGAGGCCTTATGTTTCTTTCATATTTTGCATTTCAGGTGCTATAGTAGGATTGAAAACTTCTTGAACGTATATTTGACTCTTGAACTAGGCATCAAAGAAGGTAAGTTACATATTAAAAAAAGATGAGGCTTTACAAACATTTTGATATGTGTGAATAAGGTTTGTCCTTTGTTTTTGGTCTATGTAAATAACACTAACATCAGACTTTACAATATTTTGATATGTAAAAATTTTTGTCATGTAAAAAAGGGTGACTATTTTTTTGTGTAGAGAAAATACACAACATTTTAGGCATCTGTCTGTTATTGTTATCTAGTAATGGTTTTTGGTTGGGTAAATGGTGCTACAGTATTTCTGCTGTTATTAGATTTATAGAACGAGGCCTATAACTTTAGGGAATTCATGAATTTATCCAAAATAAGGTTTTCACTCATGATATGGTTAATATTTCTTCCAAGTATGATAATGTTTAAGAAGGAAGATCCATGTGTACTCTTTTGATAGAGGATAATATCTGTTTTGAGCAGAATGCAAAGACACGGCAGTCTTAGTGTGGTGTGACAATACTGAAACTAATATTTAGCAAAAAATTAAATGGATTTGGACCTCATAATTTCTACTTCAGAAGTGGTTTCAGTTAAAACTCATATTTCTGGATGGTGAACTCTTCTCTGACCCTGGATCAGTCTTTGTTCACGCGTGGCTGGAACTTTTGGATACCTCGCATCTGAATATATTTGTATGGCTGCTTGAACTTTGTCTTTTGTTTTGATTTTTTCGATATTTATGGTGGCTTCTTGTTTACTTATTGCCATGAAATTGAACAAATCCTGATACACTTCTGCCCCTGTTAAGTGTTCTGGTTTTATATGTGCATTTTTTTTTTGGCTTGGTAAATGAATTCTATTGCTTTTTTTTTTGAGTTGAGGTAGACAATGCTACCACTATTTCATTGCTTTAATCGTAATTACAAGTCCGAACATAAGAGTAACATAAAGATGAGACTAAAATACAACAAAATGATCAACTAGAAGGGGGGAATAAAGGGAGGAGCAACGAGGGAGGCTGATTGGGGGGGGGGGGGGGGGTAAGAGCATTCTGCCTCACGCGCACTCCATCCCGGCCAATCAACTGACTATTCCTTGATGCAAAGTCGACCATCGACGAGCCAGATGGAGCAAAATGAATTCTATTGCTATAGAGAAAGGGACATTGCACATATTGCTATACAGGGACATTTTACATATTGCTATAGAGAAAATATGAATTTCTATTGCTATACACTACTGCCCCTGTAGCTTCATTTTGTGTAGTTGCATTGCTTTGGTTACACTACTAACAAGAGAGATTCATAGGACATGTTCAGCTATTTGCAGCTTCGTGCTTTAGTATGTGAAAATAGCATTTATATCCGCGTGCCTAGATATTTATATTAGTTTGCTTTCGAGGCTCAAGAATCTCTCATACTATATCAACCATAGAATGAAATAAATCCAGCTAGGCCTATTGTTCTAGAATCAATATTTGGTTGGTAAAAACAGAGTTAATATATTGCAGGAGTTCTTATCAATTTGATATTGGATATCGAAATGTGTATACTGAATATGTCCAAGTATGCTTTCATATATATGCCGTATTGGAGGTGTATTTTATTAACTAGTTCGAACGCGCATACACTAAAACTAGTGCCAAGATCAATCTATGGTGAGCTCACATATTTATTTAAAAAATGTATTAAAAACACATGTAATGATAAACATTTATTGGTCAAACACACCACCACAATTTGCTCAACGCTCTGCTTCTATGGATAAAACAACACTAAGTAAAACGTTCAATGTTTTGTCTCCATGAAGGGTTTCAGTCTCTTCGGGATTATTTAAACACATGGATGGTTCTGAATCACAGTCAGCCCCTCCAGTTCCATTGCTACTTCCCTCATTGTGGGCCTTTCTACCCCCACAATACCGAGACATCATTTAGCGATCTTACAGACTTCAAGGATCACATTCATCCTCCCATCATTCACCATCTTGTGATCTAAAACTTCTGAAAGTAGGTCTTCTCTCATGGAAGACAAGAACATTAGCTAAGTTTTTATCTTCATTTCCTTGGTGAAAAATCGCAGTCTTTCGTGTGATGAGCTCCAACAGAACAACTCCAAAGCTGTAAACATCGCTTTTGTCAGTTAATTGCCCTGTTTGAAAGTATTCCCGTTTGAAAGTACTCCGGATCCAAGTAACCCCGTGTACCTTGAACAAACATTGCAAACTGATCTGAATCTTTGGGTGTCAACTTTGAAGCTCCAAAGTCAGATACCTTAACCATATGATTATTATCCAAGAGGATGTTTGAAGACTTGACGTCTCCATGGAGAATTTGTGGGGAAGCATCCCAGTGTAGATAGGCGAGCGCAGATGCAGCTTCTGTGGCAATTCTCAAGCATTTCTTTAAGCATAGTTGTCCTTCACCATGTATAAGGTTGAATAGGCATTGACCAACATGGGAACCTCAACCTTCACACAGTAACTCAATAGCTTCACCACATTTTTGTGGTTGACTTGAGAAAGAATGAATATCTCATTCGCAAATTGCTTGTTTTGCATCTCATCATCTACTACGGTGGACTTCTTAATGGCCACGACCAGATTATCTAGATTTTCAAGGACCCATGGAGTCCTTCATTAGACCTGGGTTAGCCTGGTCCTGCTGTGGATTGGCTACGGCTCCAACTTGATCCGGTCTAGACCCAACCTATTAACATGCCTACATATAGCTCCCCTAATGCACTCAAATCTTACATTAATACTCTCTACTTAGCAACTCCCCTAATGACTTTTAATATTTTATATCTTGAGATGATGATAAGATCTGAATCCGATGGTTATGAACACGTTGGACAATCAAATTGTCTAACTAGTATTAAATCTAACACGTACCCTTTAAATATGTCATCTCCATATGACCGCATGTATTGGTAACAACTTGCTGTATCATATGTCAATGTGTACAACAGTAAACAGTTTTATAATTAAGCGGCCGCCTGTCTTTTCCTGGGTGGTTGAGGCCTTACTTTCCTTCTTATTATAACAAAGTAAAAGATTTGATTTTAAAAATAATAAATATATTAATTACAATAATATTATGTAAATCTATTTCGAATTATTTTGAATTTTGAACGTGTAGACGGACGACAGTAAAAGAAATTGGAGGGAGCTCTTGTGACAATTAGATCTGAAATCCGGATTAGTCCAACTTTTTAAAAAATGCTATTAATCAAAACTTGGATTTTGAAATGGTTGTAGACCAATTAAAAAAAGATTCAATAAAAATCAGATATGAAAATGAAATCCAACCTCATAGCTGACTAGAACAACACAAGGTACAAGAAGACATAGCATACATGCACTTTTAATTTGAAGTTACCAAACCTAGATACTACGATATCACAACTCTACAACAGGCAAGAGCACACACATATTAATTAAGAAAAATATACAACAAGCACAAATAAGGACAGAGAAATTAAGAATTCCACACACACCACGTACTACAGTGCTGAATGCTCAACGCCCTGCGTCTATGGATAAAACTGCACGCGATTCAGAAGTGTAGCAGTCGGAGCTTTCGCCGTCACGGAGGGTTTTAGTCTCTTCTGGATTATTTATAACCCACGGATGGTTCTGAACCACGGTCTGGTTATAAAACACAGTCAGCCCCGCCAGCTCCATTGCTACTTCCTTCATCGTAGGCCTTTCTTCTCCTGCAACGTTGACGCATCTTTTAGCAAGCTTGCAAACTTCAATGATCAAATCCATTCTCCCTTCATTTACCACTTGATGATCTAAAACATCGACAAGTCGGTCTTCTTTCATGGAAGACAAGACAACATTAGCTAAGTTAATCTCTTTATTTCCTTGGCGAAAAACTGCTGTCTTCCTTGCTAGGAGCTCCAGCAGAATGACCCCAAAACTGTAAACATCACTTCTGTCAGTCAATATCCCTCTTTGAAAGTACTCTGGATCCAAGTAGCCCCGTGTACCTTGAACAAAAGTCGCGAACTGATCTGTGTCTTTGGGAGTCAGCTTTGAAGTTCCAAAATCAGATACCTTTGTCATGAGGTTCTCATCCAAAAGGATGTTTGAAGACTTGACGTCTCCATGGAGGATTGGTGGGAAAGCATCCCAGTGTAGATAGGCGAGCGCAGATGCAGCTTCAGTGGCAATTCTCAAGCATTCACTCAAGCATAATCGTCCTTCGCGATGTATAAGGTTGAATAGACTCCCGTTGCTGATATATTCATAGACCAGCATGGGAATCTCAACCTCTGCACAATAACCCAATAGCTTCACCACATTTTTGTGGTTGATTTGAGACAGAATGAATATCTCATTTGCAAATTGTTTATTCTGCATTTCATCATCATCGCTTACAATGGATTTTTTAATAGCCACGACTCGGTTGTCTGACAAAACTCCTTTAAAAACCATGCCTTGTCCTCCCTGGCCAAGAATGTTTTTCTCGTCAAATTTGTCGGTAGCCATCAGGAGCTCTTCTTTACTAAAGATCTTGAAGGCAACATTTGGATTTGCAGCAAGTAGTTGCTCCAGATGTTTCCCACCATTTTTTTGATAGTATTTCTCTTTGAGAACGTTGAGCTCTCTTGTTTGGATTCCCAAATAAATCCAAGAACCAATGAGAATCAAAAGCAGTGGGATGCCTATTCCTGCATGAATCGATATATTTATAAAAAATATATACATTTTTATGAAAGATTAATTAGAGTTTACCCTTAAAAATTGTAATGCAATATGAGATAAACTTAGAGGTGTCTATTGACCTGCTGGATAGAATTTGGATATTCAACACCGTATCTGAAAATTATATCGATGGATTTGTAGATCCAGAAGAATGAATTCGGATATATCCATATCAGGATATTAACCGGACACATATATCATTATTCACATTCAGTTGAAATTCAAGTGCAGATGCATATATATCTTGTTATATTTAATTGGATGTGGATATGGATCTAGAAACATTTTACCAATAATACAGATGTTTGGTTAGATGATAAAAACAAGTTGATTAAAAATTAGATTAAAGATGCCTGTTTTCAGTGATATTTCTATTCTTTTATCTTTTTTACATAAATTAAATATTATTGAATATGTAACCTTTTTTTCGTTTTTTTTTCTTTCGATCCTTATGTGTTGTACACTTTGATATTTAATATATTATTAAATCGTTATAATCTTGTCCACCGTTGCTTAAAAGTAAATTAAAATGGGTTAATGATGAATTTTGATTGTATTTCTTGAAAGATCAACGACAAAGTGTTTTTCTTCTAAAAAAAAAAAGCTAAAATGTTTTTTTTTTTTTTTTCAAAAATCACATATCGGTTCTCCAACCAGTACGTTGACATCCAAGCTAGTTAAAATGAAACTCCATAAAAAGCATGAATAGAAGGAAAAAAAAAATTACAGCCAGAGGCCTATCTGAAATATTCAACTATATATATGGTAAGGGAGATTTACCAACAGCCACCGGTACTATTGGAAATTGACTTTTGCATTCATACACCTTGGGATCAACACTATGCTTTCCTTTTGGACACTCGCAGTTGTAACTTCCTTGTTTATTCGTGCATATCCCACTACATGGGAAGGCAACTTTGTCCTTGCACTCATCAATGTCTGCCAATCAAGATAAAAGGGTTTTTGATTACATGCTTCACGAAAACAGAGAGAGAGATGTTATAATATATACCTTGGCATCCTCCCTCAAGATAAGGGTTACCCTCATAACCAGAGCTGCAATTGCAACGATAACCGGGGGCGTTATTGGAGTCATAGCAGTAACTGTTCTTGCTGACACAAGCATAGTCAGAGTTGGGTGCCCTTTGAGCTTCTTCACAGGTCTGATTACCAATAGCCCACTCCAGCACCAGTGGAGCCTCACCATTATGCTTGTCGTAAAATTCTCCGGAGAAATCCGAAAGGCCATGGAACGTGAACCAGTTCCGATCAGCAAGGAAGGCGTAGCTGCACGGGCTGAATCCAATGACCCCCGAGTAATTGTTGTAGCTGTCTATCTGGATGACGAAGTCCTTTAGCCCTTTCGGGATGGACGTCTGGCAGCACCCGATCCCATTGCAAGATCCATTGCTCACCATGTTCGGGTTCTCACAGACGGAGTAGCACCCGGTTAGGAACTCTGTAAGGTTGCCGCGTTTCCTGATTGTGGCATCGGTGTCGCAGCCCAGCACGGTGAACGTGTTCTGGGTGCTGGAGAAGGTGTAAGGGCCGCCCCAGAGTGAGTAACCAGTCCTTGTGTGGTCTGATTTATTGTAGCAGTGTTGAGCAATGTATTGAGTGACGCCCATCTCTCCAGCTGAGAAGGACATGTACCTTGAGTAGATGTCTGTGCCACCAAGGTAGGGGAGAAACTGGCCGTCTTCGGTACGGTTGCAATCGAGGTCGAAGCCTTCGCGGAAGCAGCCTTCGCCGATGCCGAATGGGTAGGGGATGCTGAAATTGCCGCATTTGTCTTGGCAGCCGGGCATCGCTTGGGAGGCAACGAGTGTTACCAGTAGGAATTGTAGTAACGACACTCCCAAGACCATCATTTTTTTTGAGTTTGTGTATGTAGTGGTTGTTGGTTATTGTTGATTTGCTTGGGAAGGGTCCCTTTTGTAGAAGTCGAGTTTGGGATTAGGTGCAAGTGTATTTGACTTTTCGTTTTTTGAGTACGACGACTTTTAATCAAGTCGTCGTCTTTTTATTATAAAAAGTAAGCAACTTCGAGCCTTCCCTAATGAATTATTAGCTGGGAGAGAACCAATGGCAAAACCTCAGTGGAGTGAGACCAATTATTTATGAGGCTGCGTTTTGTTGCATGATTGTAAAATTAATTTTATGTAAAAATTAAATTTAAAATTAATTTTTGTAAGAAGTTGTCTTTCCATAACTTTTGAAAAACTTAAATTTTGAACATTTATTTTTATAGAAATCTGCAGTTTTTTTATCCCAATTTTTTTTGTTTGAAAACAGGTTTGGGATAAACAGTTTCTTTCGATTCAAAAGCTGTCCAAACCCGTTTCCAAACGGAGCATAAGATTGTAAATCGAGTTTTGAAAAATTCGGCTAGTATCCCCCTTTCCATAAAAGATGATCAATGATCAAATACCAACAATGTTAAAAAAAAAAGACCTAAGATGAGTTGACAATGTAACAATTACATGTTATTTGGCTAAGATGTATAATTAATTTTTTGTTCAATCTATCTTTGCTGATGTATTGAGAAAAATGTTAGACTACACATAACCTCATTTACACATAACCTAATTAGATGCATATTTTAAGAAAATGAAATATATATTATAACAAATTGTATGGCAATGTTTATAAAGTGTATAAGTCACCTAAAAAGATATAATAATTGCAAGTGTCTCACAAGATATATGCCAAATTGCAATTCGGGTTATGTGTTAATAACGCCCATGTATTAGATACTTTTGTTCTGTTGTGTGCTTGAGAGAGGGTGTCTCCGGTGCTAGTCGAGGATGCAGGGCAGCCTGAACTTCTCATCCCTCTCTATTGGCGTGTGTGTAATCATCTCCTTTAATTTTTAGCACTTTGTAAATACTGGAATCTCAATATCAATAAATATTTTTTTTTATATATATCGGAGGGATCCCCCCACTGGAGGAGCCAGAATTTTTACAAAGGGAGGCCTAATGTGACTTATATAAATATTTTTTAAAATTATATCATTATGTTTTTTTATTTCAATAACATAGATTAAAAATACGTATAAAATAAAGACATTCATAAAAAACATATCACTGAATAATTATAAAAAATAATTATCATATTTTAAAACGATATGTCATATTTCATATTGATAATTCATAAAAAAAAATGTAAAAACATAAATCTAATAAATAATACATATATTTAAATTTGACTTCGATGAGGTTTCATATTCTGAAAATGTTGAATGATTTGATTATTTTAGATATTTATACAAATATTTTAAACTTTAAATAAATTAGTAACAATTGTGAGATATTTAATGAAATAAAAAGTAAAAATTATTTAGAGATGAAGATTGATATTAGGAACAGTTGAGATATAAAAAGAAAAAGAAAATTAGAGATTCAAAAATTTATTTTTTTTCAAGATGGACATCTAGGTGAAGACGCTGAGAAGTGAAATTCATGCATCTATAGCTGTTTGTGGGATATCGATAAAAGGAGGCTCGGGGGTAAATGAAAAAGGAGAGTTAAAAATGACATTTGTGTTATGTGGAGGGGGCAAAGTTAATTAAAAGAAGGGGTAAGTGCACAACATACACATGTATGATACAGATGGATTATAGATGGTTGTTTTAATTTTATTTTATTTTTATTTTATTTAATTGTGAGTGGTTGTTGTTTAGATGATTTCATATGTATATGGGGCCTATGATCTATGTACCATAATTAAAATTAACTTACCACAAAAAATTACAAGGACCTAGAAACAAATTAAAAGGATATGAAAATAAATTAAAAAAATCCAGGGGGGGGCATCCTGGTCCTACGTTGGCTCCGCCACTGGATCCCCCGTGGCTAACCTTACGATTGAGCTGAGAATGCTACCTCCACCTGTAAAAAAAATATCAATAAAATTTAACATTAACAATAAGAAAAATACATATTATTTGGCTTAATCCCTGGTGGCACTCGGATCTTTCCATTTTCATTGACTAAATTAATGAATGTGCTTCCCATATTTTCAGGGGTGGCTCTATTTGAGCCCCTCAAAATTGTAAGTAAGCCCCCCTTATTAATAAGTCCCTCACATTTTCATAACTTAATTTATAAGCCCCTTATATATTAACTCCATATTTAAACAATAAGTAAGCCCCTCATTTGAAATATGTGTTAGATTTAAATCTCTATACTTGTAATGTAATTGTAATATATGTATTATATCTCCTTCAGACTAATGTTTTTTTTCTTTCGACAAGTCATTCATACCAATGTTTCACATTGAGCATATATGTATATAGAGCATGTGATTCATTATACTGTGAAATATGTTATATTTAATTTTTTTTAAAATCAAATCCCTAAAAATTGTCAAATAGAATTCATGGAGATAATATTCAACACAAAAAAATTTCATCCACATACAAAAATGGATTTTTTATTAATATTTAGCCAATTAAACATATATATATATATGGTGAAAATTGAAATAAACAATTATAAAAAAATTTACATTGACCATATACAAAAAAAAAATTGAAATCCACATTTATATATATCTGTTCAATTTCAATTGGAGCATACATTGATGCCTAAATATAATTCACATCTTTTATAAATTAATATATAAATAAATAAATTTAAATGAGATGAGGGGTATGCTTATTAGAAAAAATTTAACGAAAGATTTTACCAAAAACTTAGGTGGGCTTATTTATTGGGGGGTGTACTTATTAAGAAAATCTAAATGGGTCTTTGACAACAAAATCCATTTAAGAGAGGCTTACTTACAATTTTGAAGGGCTCAAATAGAACCACCCTATTTTCAGATGATAGAAATTGGGTCTTTTTAGTATCCACTTGGTAACAACGTGATGTATCATATGTCAGATGCAATTTAGGGAAAAGAAATTAAATACAATTTGCAGCTGAGGTCTTCCATGCAGATGCATCATGGGTTGACCATCTTTACTTTGGTCAGTTCTTAGATGAAGTAAAACCAAGATGCATAAAAGTAAAAACCTTGTATGGTCCCTTTTCAATACTCACATGTTTTAAATTTTTATTATCTAATAAGTTGTTTGCTTTTATAAAAAAAAAATATACTACATGAATTACATGAAATTATTTATTAAAAATATGAAAATATTTAACAAGACATTGAGTGTATGTTGTGAATGAGATATATAAAACTCAGGTTAGGACTAGAAATAAAGATTATATGTAATAGCTCTCAGCTCACTTTTAAGTTGATAAAAGGCGAAACACTTGTAGAAAAATATAATACTAATTAATTGAAACACAACCAATTAGACTTTATTCAAATATAACTGTGGCTGTAGAAAGACAACACATAGTAGTTCTCCGTGATATATATTAAGCTCTACTATATGTAGGATTAGTAGGGCATCATCTAACATTGACCATTTTATTGGATTCTTCGGTAAAATGCACCCGATCTAATTAATTAATTATTGTATTAGTTATATGATAGAGATGTTAAAATAACGGAAGATCACCCATTATTTTGACTCAGGAAGAGACAAGAGTGAGAGACTTTTCGAATTGATGACTTGGCCTTCGCTGACAAAGTCTCTGGATTCTGGACGGATTACTTTGTCAAAAAATGATTTATAAAATGGGAATGTCGGGATCCATTGTTCTGATATCATTGTTGCGCAAACAATACTCCGGAAGACATCAATGAAAACAGAGATCTCTAAGTATATAACTGCACGTACCGAGAATAACATAACCTGGACAGAATATGATTGCGCAAGTGATACATGCTTTTCCATGGCAAGATGAAAATCAGGTTATTATTAGGTTTTCGAAGTCATTTTCAGCCTATTACGTAACAACTAATAAGAGAAAGAGTCTAGGAAAGAAATCACTTTAATATTAACTAGGTCTCCATCTCAACAACCCTACACAGTGACTCCAATCAACATGTTTTCTAGTCCTAATCCCAATCAGTGACCCCAACCCTAGACAGAAACCACTTTAATAATAACTTGGCTTCCATCAGCCTCTATACTAATGCTTGAATACATTTATAAAATAATATAATCATCTCGGTATTTTTTTGGTATGATTTACCGATATAGGCCACCTGACGAAAAGCCGGGTTGATTTATGTAATTCTCCCTTTTAAATTTTGTTTATATGGAAAGGGGGGTCGTGAGGTGGTTGGAGTTGTTGTTGGGGGTCACACCTTGTGATTTCTAGCACCACTGCTTGTATTATTTCACCCTTTTTTTTTATTTTTCTCTCCTTTCTCTCCTTTGTCTCTTTTGTGAGGTTTCGGACTAATTGTAATTTTTTCTAGATTATAAAAAGTCTAATGTTTTCTTAAAAAAAAAACGATTTACCAATATACACATCTAATATATAGAATATGACACTAACATAATATTTACTGTACACGAACATTATCATGATGCTACCATTGCTTTTTAAAAAATCTAGATTTTTTAACTGACCGCCTCTGATTTTGTTAATTGTTTCTAAGATTGTGGATCATCTTCTTCCGCTCCCGAGTGACAAGATCAGATTCATTGCAGTTCAACCTATTCATTTCTATTTTCAGATGAATTCATAGATTTATTTTTTTTAATGATGGGAGAATTGACAACTTAATTTCTAAACATTGTAACCCGATCTATACTTGATCAAGTTGAGTTTGGATGTGGATTGAAACACTGAGATTTTTAGAAGCTTGTATTTGAAACTTAGCTTTTGAAAAAAGTTGTTTTATTATATTTTCGATCGCAAAATTTTTGTCTTTGAAAATTTAAACATTGAAAATGTATTTAAATTTATGTTTGGGAATTTTTTACTTTTCAAACGCATAATTTACCCAAACACGGGCCTAAAATTACTGGCATTCCAATCTTTTCATATGATAGAAATTAAATCTTTTTATTGTTTTTTCCCCTCACATTGATAAACCTTTCGATCGTTTACTTTGTCATCACCAAATTAACTCGAACGATTTAAATATCAGTTAACCCCATCTCCAATTGGTAACAACGTAACGTATCATCTGCCTTAGTCAATTAGAGAAAGAAATTAAATGCAAATGAGGTCTTATTTGGATATATATTGACTTACTAGGTCAAGTTGATAAAAGGTAGAAGAGCATCTCCAAATCAGTTTCCAAACTCCCCTCCTCATTCATTATGAAAAGGTTGAAAAGAATAACTGGGTATTGCACTTGAAGATGAGGAAAAAGAAGATTCCTTTACTCACCATAAAAAAAGTGAGATTCTACAACTCATATTAGACTTTATTCAAATATAATTGAAGTTCTATGTGATATAACTTTCCTACAATGTGTGATAAGCTTTTTTTTATATTGGATGAACCATATGGTTGATCTTACGGTGAAGCTGAGAAGACTACCTCTACCTGTTTGTCTTGGTCCCATAGAAATGTTTTTCGAATAATCGTCAATAAACAAGTGGATAAATCAGCTTCAATACTCGAACCCAAGACGTACTACATTTAACACAGGTAAATTCTGAACCGTTGTGCTATGACTACTGAAGACTCAATGTGTGTGATCAGTTGCGTAGACATTGACCAGTTTTATTGTATTCTTAAGTAAACTGCATCACATTAAATAGTAATTAATTAAGATATGTAATTAAATATATGTATTAGTCATATGATTGATATGTTAAAATAATGGAATGTCATCCATGCATCATTTCGGATTTTCGGCACAAAGAGACAGGAGTGAGAGACTTCGACTTGTCCAACAACTACATCGCCTTGGCTTACATAAGTCTACCAACGATCGTTTTCGCAAAATGAATTATAAAATTGGAAATTATAATCACGTTCTTTATGCGACTTTCTCCGGTCAAATATAGATTGTTGTGAAATTTCTAAACATTAACCTTAGATTTATTTAATGACACATCTAAATCCATCCCCAATTTTAATGAAAAAATAATCTTTTGCACATGACCTTAAATGGATTTGAGAACATAAGGTCCATTTAAATTTTAATTTATTCCATTTACATACCTTTTAATTTTGTACACCTTTCACAAAATTTACATTGTATGTGGTTCGTGCGAATCGTGTATATACATCAATTATTAATATATATGTGTCGATAAAAAAAAATTATTAGCTCATTGAAGCATATACATCCATTGAAACTATATGTTTTTTTTTTGTCGACGCAAATACCTCGATACAGAATACATATACGTGGTTCGGACGGATCGCATATTATCATTTCACTACACACACAAGATGCTTCTATTTAGACCTCTTGAATCTGTTTGCACATGACTTAAATGGATTTGAGAACATAAGGTCCGTTTAAATTTTAATTTGTTCAATTTACATACCCCTTAATTTGGCACACCCTTCACAAAATTCACATTAATATGCACTATTCTTATGCTCAAATTTTTTAAACTAGCATTTATCATGCGTTAGAGAGAAGACGAGAAGGAGGTGATGGACGACCAACGAAGAGCAGTGGTAATCTGACAAGAAGATGGTGATGCAGCGAGAAGTTGTGATTCACTTGTACTGGGAGGTGAGCACAAGTGGCTCTAACCACCATGCCATAGGCCTCTGGGACAAATCAACCACAGTTAGATTTGTTGGATGCAAATGCCATAAAAGACAAAGATACTCGTTTGACCCAAAAACTCGGAGGTAGAGTAATAAATTGACTTTCTTGAAGATATTTGTGACCTCTTGTAAAGCGTCAGGGACAAAAAATTACAAGATAAATTGGACAAAAAATGATGATTTTGAAGACAAACAAAAGACATTAGCATATAGTTCAAATTACAATAATATTCTGGTGATTTACCACAATAAATCTACAGGGAGGTTACATATTTATTAAAAAATGTATTACAGACACATGTAATGATTTAAATTTATGGGCCAAACACACCACAACAGTTTGCTCAACTCCCCGCTTCTATGGATAAAACGAAGTATAACATTCAATGCTTTCTCCAAGAAGGGTTTCAGTCTCTTCTGGATTATTTATAACTATCCTTCGCCACCACCTCTGCTGTGACGCCCCATCTAACCTCCCTCGGATGCCGCCACCACCTGCTGCGGCCACCACCACCCTCCTCCACCACCTGCTGCAGCCACCAGTACTCTTCGTCACCACCTCTGCTGCAGCCAGCAAGCGCCCCCTCTGACCTCCATCCGCCGCCACCACCTTGCATCGACACCCCCACCTTCATCTGCGGCCAGCACCCCTCCCCTGTGTTGGAATGTGTTTTATTGTGATTAAGCCCCATGTAATGGTTCATGTAGAATTTGAATGCATTTTCAGTTTGAACTCTTTAGGTACTCAATGATTTTTCTTGTTGCTCAGGTTCTCATTATATTTTTTTTTTGGGTTTTTTATTTTTACCTCCCCACAAACCATCGTATTTTTAGCGATCACTCCTTCACTTCTTTGTATTTGGGTTTTACTCTCCAAATTTAAATGATAATTCATTTTTACTCCCTATTAGGGACTAAAAAGAAAATTAAATAATTTACAGATATGTCCCTCTCAGGGAGTAAAAAAGAATTATCCTTTAAATATGAGGAATAGAACTCAAATATGAAGAAGTGAGGGAGCGATCGCTAAATACGATGGTTTGTGGGGAGGTAAAAACAAAAAACCCCTTTTTTTTTTACTATACTTTCTTGTTTGAACTCTTTGAATGCATTTTCAATTTGAACTGGTCAAATGGATGGGTTTAAGAAAGCTCCAGGTTATGTGTGTTAATGGTGTGTGAGATGGCATGGTAGTATCAAACAAGAAAGTAATATTGCTATTGTGACTGTCTGTGCCCTTCTTTATCCCTTCTTCTGTTGATTACTTTCATCTGCAGATAACATCTCCAAAGAAGTAATATAACAGGGAATTCAGCAGGTGTTCTTTTGCTTCTTTTTTTTTTTGCTTGGTAAGTAAGTGGAAATTATGTGCAAACAAAGCTTGGCTTTCATGGAAAAAGTAGATAAAACATGATTTTCTACACTCAGCACACCTCACCAACACTCAGCACACACTCCCCACATAATCACCCACACAAAATGGGATTTGGATCCTCCCATTCCCCCACTCAACCACAAACACACACCACGAAATTACACTAGTCCAGCCACAACACACAATGGTAGGAGAGAGAATCATGTGACCATGCTCATTCAAAAAAAAAAAAAAAAATTACAAACTGTTCATTCAACTCTCTTTTTGAATACAACTGCTTATACAAGAATAAATTCACTGACATCACTTGTTAAAATAAAACCTATAACAAATGTTAAACATGTAGGATGTCTCTCCGAGAACATATGGATCACTTTTCCACCAATCCACCTCTTTAACATCTTGAGAGGAGTTGTGGGTTAATCCATCAAAACCATGTTAATTATCAGTGATTATGAATATTTAAATATTAGATTTTTTATAATTTTATTTTATACAGATTCAATCGGATACAAATTACTTTTTATCAGTCTTCATTATGATACCAAGACGTCCTTCCTTCAGTGTCTACATATTGTAATTAATTACGTGTGTTTCAACCTCTGTACCAAGAGAAATTGTGAATAAGTTTAGTCACTAGTTCTCCAAAAATTATCCAAATCAAGTGTACGAAGAAACCATCTACAATGTCTATGCCGTTGTGCATGTCATAGAGCATCTGCATAGATAACAAAATTAAATGAGCTTTTCCTCACAGGCAAATGTCTATTTTCCCCTGTTATGAAAGCAGGTGCAAATAATGGAGAGTAGATCGGAAAGCAGAGAAAGCGAAAAGAAATGGCGGAGGTGAGATAAACCAGTCACAAAGTTCAATTCATGTATAGCATATGACATATAATTGTTTTGATTCGATACGATCAATGATGGCTCCGAAATTTTTATAAATATGGTCATTTAAAAAAATAAATTCTATAAAATTTTAAAAAAATCTACTTTTATTATATATTGTCAAAAACATAATTTCTTTTTAAATAGAAAAACTTACATTAATAAAAATTAAACCATTAAAGAAAGGTGATAGAAGAATTTTCAATATATAAACTTTTACAATTTGAATGTTTTAGGTATAAAATCTGTATCGGACAAGGTCAACTGATGAAGTCATTGGTAGATTAGTGGGCTAGGTTACCATGGTTTGAAAGAGTGACACTATTAGTTTGGGTTTTTTTTTATAGATGTCATGGAGTCAATTGATCCCACCACATTATATGTGTGCCGCCCCTAAATTGTGTATTTATAAATCATGCAAAATATATATGATAGAAATATTAATATAATTAAATTATTTTGAATATGTCTATATGTCATTATTATAATAAACATATTATATTACAATGCTAGACTCGTGCAAAAAAAATTACATTAATTTACCCACGTGGGCTATGTTAAATTAAATGAAATGTAGGCACGCATTATATGCGTGACCATGTTAAAACGTCCTAAAAAATGATATAGTTCTAATTTAACATGAATATACGCGATATTAAATTTAAAAGAAACAAACATAGAGAGATAAATAGATGGAAAATGTTTCACAAGTTGGATCCGACCTGAATTTAATGGATCCGGGCTTTATATACGAGTGATTCTATTTGAACCCCTCTAATTTGTATGGGCTCAAATAGAGCCACCCTTTATATGTTAACATGCAAGGTCCTAATATGACCCATACCTGATGAATCCTCCATTGAGTCAAAGTCTAAGTCCCCTTTGATCTGACCTAAATCTGATTTTTTATAAACTTACTCGTGCTCTAATAATATTAAATATAAAAATAAAATAAATATAAATATAGGGATGATAAAAATAGAAGAGAGCAGAAAAACACAAGATAGATTACATTTTCCGTGGGATATATTTATGTAAGTTTAGATAATACAAATCTCAACATCCAAATTAACTCAAGCTTTTAACATTTTCAGTTAATTTCTTTATTTCCTAATATACATTTATATTAGATATTATTCATGTGCCAAATGCATATGAACTTATATTATAATATTTATATAACACAATATAGACGAAATGTTAATATTGAACAATCCAAAAAGCTTATTCCATTCAACATATAGGGACATAAATTTATATACCATATAATATATGTATTTTAAATATTATAATAAAAATAGCATAAAATCTCTATGGCCAATTGAGATATTTAATGAATATCTTTATTTTTAATTTTTAAAATTTTAATATATTGACATGATTTATTTAAATCCGTTTTTTAAATCTTAAAATATTTTTATGATTTATTGAAATCTTATTTGAAATATTAAATTTTTAATAAATAGAATATAAGTAATTGCTAAATTTATAAGAAACTAAAAATGGAAATAACAAGTAAATAATGATTAACATTCTTAAGAATATTAGATCTAAAAGATTGGTATAAACATTACACAATACAAGATAATGGGCACATCAAAATCGTCTTCTAATTATGTTAAGTTTTGCATTTAAAAAAATAATAAAATAAAAATATTCTTATATTTTGGGATCTATTAAAAAGAGTTAATCTCTTTTAGTAAAAATAGAAAATAAAATAAAATCTCACTAAATTAGTAACAATAAAAGTGAAAGAAAAATAGATATATACCACCAACTTCTTTCCCGTTTCGACCCATACAACATATTTCCATACACTGAATGACAATTGAGGAATTTTTTTTTTCCATTTCCTTGCCTATACCACATCAGCAAAATCTATCTAGCTTAGCTTTCTTCATCTATAAATATCACCTCCCAATATGATCCCATAACAAAATCAAGAACACCATAAGAGCTTCTTTAAATTTCTTGTCTACCATGAAAAATTCCGTTGTGTCCCATCCACAATCCCATGAAAAGATGGTCACCGTCCTCAGCATTGACGGTGGTGGCATTAGGGGCATCATCCCTGGAACGAGCCTCGCTTTCCTCGAATCCAAACTCCAAGTATTTCAATCATGACACATATACCTCTTGTAATTTTGATTAAGTAAATCTATAACTTACTATGTGATGTGGGATATTGTAGGAACTGGATGGAGAGAATGCGAGACTTGCAGACTACTTTGATGTGATTGCCGGAACGAGCACAGGTGGTCTAGTGGCTGCGATGATCACCACCCCCGACAAAGACAACCGCCCACTCTATGCGGCAAAGGATATCGTCAACTTCTACCTTGAACACTGCCCCAAGATCTTTCCCCAAAAAAGGTGAATATATTTCTTAATTTATACACATATGTATACATGCATGTGTGTTGTATTATTAATACTATTGAATCTTTTGTTGTGCGTGTTTTAGTGGTTTAGCAGCGGCGGCGCAAAACCTGATAGAGGCGTTGAACGGTCCCAAATATGATGGCAAATACTTGCATTCATTGGTGCGACAAATCCTCGGCGAAACTCGCCTGGACAAGATGCTTACGAACGTCATCATCCCTTCATTCGACATCAAGCTTCTGCAGCCAACAATCTTCTCTACTCATAATGTAAGATCAATGTATTCTTGCTAGACAGTACTACTGTCCATTCTAACATTGGTTAGTCATTTTTTCTATTATTGTTTCGCATGCGAAAAATAGGCGAAAGCGAACGCTCTGAAGAACCCTTTAATTTCGGATGTATGCATAAGCACCTCAGCAGCCCCGACGTACCTACCACCCCACCAATTCGAGGTTAAAGACACAGAATTGGGGACTAGCAAGGTCTACAATCTCATTGATGGCGGTGTTTCTGCAAACAATCCTGTAAGTCATCGTTCAGAGAAGTTTAATTAAGAAAAGAATAACAAAATTTTAACATACAAAAATTGTTGATTTGTTGCAGACATTGCTGGCTGTCAGTGAGGTCATGAAGGGGATGTTCCAAAACAATTCAGACGACTGCGGGAAGTTCCTGGTGATCTCCATCGGCACGGGTTCTGCGAAGGGAGAAGATAAGTACGACGCTGATATGGCCGCCAAATGGGGACTCTTGGGGTGGATCTACAACCATGGCTCCACTCCACTCATCGATTCCTTCAGCCAATCGAGCGCCGACATGGTCGACATTCATGCATCCCTCCTGTTCCAGGCCCTCCGTTGTGAGAAGCACTATTTGAGGATCCAAGTGAGTTGAACATTGTAACTCATCTAATTATACAAACTTGATGACCCCACTTGTTAAGCCTAATAATGTTGTTTATTATATATAGGATGATACGTTGACGGGTGACACATCTTCGGTGGATGTGGCGACGATGAAGAACTTGAAAGAGCTTGTGAGAGTGGGTGAGGATCTGCTGAAGAAGCCGGTGTCACGGGTGAATCTGGATACAGGGGTGTATGAGCCCGTTGAAGGGGAGGGCACCAATGAAGAAGCATTGGCTCGTTTCGCTAAGATCTTATCCAATGAGAGGAAACTCAGACAAGCCGATGTTAGTACTGCTTGATCTTTGCTTTGTGTAATTGTATTTATTGTGAATAAAAGAGGAGCAAGTCCTCGTTGTACAGTTTTTATTTTATTTTTATGGCCAATTTGAAAATCAATCAATGTTTGTCTTCACATTCAGGGAATAAGGAAGAAATAAACAGAATTATGGTTGAATAACAGAGCACACTGATGCAGAGAAGTTTGGTTATGTTGAATTAATACAAAGTATGGGACTTACTATTTGCATTGAACGCTTTTATCGTGATATGTAGATATCTAAAAGAAACTTACTTCCCGTGATCTACCTCATAGTAGAACTTCCCCCATTATTGAGAAATGCAATCCCACGGATTGTCCGCAAATGTTTTAATTTTTTTTTAATAATAAAAATTGTCTACAAAAGTATATGCTTTGACAAAAATGTATTCCGTTCTATTTTGAATTGAATTGACATATTTTTAACAAGTATAAAAAAATTAACAAGGTATATACTTAATCTAAATAGGTATATATACACATGGATGAATGACTAACGAAGAATATTAGAATGCATTTTTATGCGATAAAAAAGGCTCTGTAACCGTTGTTTTCACAATTCAAAATAATAAAAGTTTAAAATGTCTTTTAAGTAGAAAATATATTATTAATACACAACTTTTCAAAATTAAAGTTAATAAAAAATATCTACATCATTTAAGGACATGACTATCCCTACTAATCCTAACTCTGCTCTCCCCACCCAAAAAAATATTGGGTAGTGGAATGGGTACAAAAAAAAAGAAGAAAGAGGCAGAGAAAGAGAGAGAGAGAGGGGATAAGGGGGAGGCCAGAGAGGAGGAGGAGGAGGAGGTGGAGAGAGAAAAAGAGAAAAAGAAAGATAGAGGTCAGGAGGGAGCCGTCCCCTTCGCCACCGTCCATTATCTTCCGCCTCCCTCACACTGTAGCTCCCCTTCTCTAGTTTCGTCGTGCAGCAACTCCACTTTCTCCCCATGCCGTTGCGCAACTGCCTCCCTGTGCTGCAACTCTCTCTTCTCATTTCTTTCTCTTTTTTTCTCTTTCTCCCCGATTTCATTCATATAACATTACCTTGGTGTTTTTTTTTATTAAAAAAATTTAAGAAAAATCTTATGGGTGTTGGGACTAAGAGCTTTGCTACACAAGCCTTAACATATAGGCCCATCTCACATGCCCTTTGACATGTCAATGTTTTAATGGCTGTGTAGTTGCTTTTTAGAAAAAGATAAAAAAGCTAAATACTAAAATAACTTTTAATTAATACCCACCCTTGTTTTCACATTTTTCTCTCTTTTTTCGTTTTTTTCCCACTCACAATCTTCTCTCTTTCAAATCTGATTAAAAGATTTGTTGGTTATTAAATATCAAATTTGAATTGAAAAAATCAATGAAAAATGGGTACGAAACTTTTTTTTGTATTTCACAAAACATGTCTATTGTATTTGATAATGGTGTTGATCACATGGATTTTAATTTTTTTTAGGTTTTTTTTTCAAATATTAATAAAAGTAACTTTTTTTTTTACAAAAATCTGAAATACATGATAACATTTTTTTAATGTTTGTCATTGAAATGTAGTTGACAAAATCAGATGAGTTTTTCTGATTTCATCATCAACATGTATTTTGATTTTTCTTAACAGTACTACTATGCATAATGAGACCTTGTAGTAAATGTAACTAATTATAAATTGTTACTGGTGTATATAAATATTCAGCAAATGTAACTAACTATTGCAGTTTACTGAAAAATGTAATTTTATTTGAAATGTTACAAACTATTAATAGAAAGAATGTAACTAACTAGTAGAAAGAATTGTGTTTATTGAGTTGTATAATGATAATGACATCCTAAATATAACTTGATTGACAATGTGACATTATCTTTTACATTTGTTTAGTTTGTGCCTATCTATTTGTGATTTATATTTCTTTAATCATTACGTGTTTATTGTTGTTGCTGTTAAGAAAATGTAATTAACTTATATATTATGTAACTATTTTATGTCATAAAGGAAATATCTTCGTAATCATTTGTATCTAACTATTCAAAATTTTCATTCCAACACTTGGAGTAAATGCTTCTGCACATCTTCTTCTGTATCAAATGTCATTCCAACACTTGTAGCAAATAACAAAAAATAGAATAATAAAACTCATAATTCTACTAAATATCATATTAAGAGTCGTTCATATATTGGAATGAAATTTAATTTGTTTCACAATTACGTTGTCCCGCAAGGTAGTTATATTTGTCAATGTAACTAATATTACTTAGAAAAACAATTAATAATTTAGTTACATTTTATAAAAAAAATAGTCAAACAAAAAGTAAGTGGAAAGAAAAAAAACCAAATAATGGGTTAAATATGTAACTGACATTCAGAATGTTAAGCAACTGATATGCCATGTTGAGAACCACGTTTCAAATATTGTTCAAAAAAAAAAATTTAACATATAAAAACTGAAAAAAGAGTGAAATAATTAAAAAATACAATAAACATGTATTAAACCTGAATCTGCAGGTGCCCAAAATTATTCAATGATTTAATCAGGATTAGATAAAAAAAAAAGGCTTATAACCTATTCTAAACTGCCTGAACAAAAAAAAAATTATTCAAGAGAATGAATGGGACTGTTTAAATGTTCAAATTCAAAAAAAGAAAAAACAGAATTAATTACTCCATTAATTACTTACTTTCTCATTATCTTAACCGTCCTATTAATTATGGGAGTCATTAACAAACACATTCAAAGGGTATTTTGGGTAATATGAATACTACCATGTCATGGGCAGTGGCGGAGCCACCGTGGGCCGAGGCCCCCCCCTCTCCCTGGATTTTTTAAATTTATTTTTATATCATTTTAATTTGTTTCTAGGTCCTTGTAATTTTTTGGGGTAAGTTAATTTTAATTAGGGTCCATAGATCATAGGCCTCACCTACATATGAAATTCTCTAAACAACAACCACTCACAACTAAATGAAATAAAAATAAAATAAAATAAAACTAAAACAACCATCTATTATCTATCTGGACCATCCATGTATATGGTGTGCACTCACCTATTCTTTTAATTAACCCTCCCTCCTCCACATAATATAAAAGTCATTTTTAACTCTCCCTTTTCATTTACTCCTGAGCCTCCTTTTATCTATATCTCACAAACAATTATAGAGGCATGAATTCCACTTTTCAGCGTCTTTGCCTAGGTGCCCATCTTGAAAAAAATAAATTTTTGAATTTTTTTCTTTTTCTTTTTATATCTCAACGGTTCCTAATATTAATCTTCATCTTTAAATAATTTTTACTTTTTGTTTCATTAAATGTCTCATAATTGTTACTAATTTATTTAAAGTTTAAAATATTTGTATAAATATCTAAAATAATCAAATCATTCAACATTTTCAGAATATGAAACATCATCGAAGTCAAATTTAAAGATATGTATTGCTTATTAGATTTATGTTTTGACATTTTTTGTATGAATTATCAATATGAAATATGACATATCGTTTTAAAATATGATAATTATTTTTTTGTAATTATTCAGTGATATGTTTTTTTATGAATGTCTTTATTTCATTTTATACGTGTTTTTAATCTATGCTATTGAAATAAAACACATGATGATATAATTTTAAAAAATATTTATATAAGTCACATTAGACTCCCTTTTGTAAAAATCCTGACTCCGACACTGGTCATGAGGCTTGTAAAACATTTTCGTGGGACAAAAGGCTGGCTAGTTGTACAAAAACATATGTTGGTGTTTTTGGTATTATAAAGATAGATGTTATATTAATAAGATAAAGATATTTTTTATCTTTATAAATTTTATTATGCAAAATTTTAAAAATATTAATGGAATTAATGTTATATTTTTGTGCAAAATGAGCAATTAAAATCTTTGCGGTGCCCGTCTTGAAATTAAACGATTTAAAGTATGGGTGCCTCTATTTGCACCCTTTAAATTGGGGTGCACACCCCTATTTTTACACACCCATCAAAATTTTCTCTCATTCTTTAAACACCCCCTTATTTAAGCTCCAATCCATTCTCAAAGCACACCGACGACACCCAACTCATCTCCCCGTCAGCAATCGCATCTCCGTCACCGACCTCTCTAAGTCCTAGACCCTCACCCTCCCCTTCGAGAGCCCCAACAACGTCTCCCGCATCGCATGATTTGAACATCGAGATTCGGATCCGGCGGGCGGCGGCGAAGAGGCGGTGGCGGACGAGGAGGCCGAGGAGGGTGGAGTGGGAGCCGTGGTCGTGGCGGAAGCCGGGGAGGGATCCGGTCCAGTCGAAGAAGGAGAGGGCGAGGCGGAGATCCAACGGCAGGTGGTTGAGGAGAATGTGTGAATGTTTGAATCGTTCAAAAATCTGTTAGTATCGACATTGATACTGTCACCATATAGCTAACTCGTCGACACACAGAATGTCGACACACATATTAGTCTGCTATGAGTTTAGGTTTCTGAAGCCCGTGGCACAAGAATTGTCGGCGTAAACGTCAAATATCGACACTGATAGTGTCATGATTGATGGAGATGCTACTGGTTCAGGTTTCTGAGCTTCGCGACACTAGTATTGTCGACTTAAATGTTAAATGCCGACACTGATAGTGTCGCTAAGGATTCAGATGCTATGGATTCAGGTTTCTGAACCCCGCGACACCCCCGTTGTCGACCCAAACGTCAATGATCGACACTATGAGTGTCGCGAAGGATCCGAATATATGGGTGTGCACAAATCCAATTATAAACGGATTTTTTGTGCATTACCCGTTTATGAGGTGTGCACCCCAATTTGAGGGGTGCAAATAGAGACACCCAAAGTATCTCGATTTAAGTTTAAAGTATCCCAATTTTTTTCCCGAGCGACCTAAAATCCGCCGTCTCCTTCCCCCCTTCCCCCCTTTCTTCTCCATTCGTCCAAGATTTAATTGAGATCATCGGATTATTTCGCAGGTAAGGTTTTTCAATGGCGGATCGCCGATTCTGTCTTCACTTTCTTCTTCTTTAGACAAACAGCGATTGAATATGCGATTTATATTATTTGTTTATTTTTACATGTCAGTCTTACCAGGGTGCAAGTAATCTAGATTCAATGGGTATGAAAAAGAGTAGGCGTTCTCTAATGAACAGGTTGAAGAAGATTATGAGACAGATCAAAGTCATGAAGAAGAAGAATTCCAATCAATCCCTGCGTGATGATGACGCTGGTTATTCATAATCGTGTTCTCAATGGTTTCTTTGGTTATTCAGGAACACAATTTTAAGGGAGGTAAAGATGATGGTCCGTGTTCATCGTCTTCCAAATGAACAGATTCTTCTTTCGAAGAGGTATATTTAAATACATCCTTATCCGTTCACGCGGTTATTTGTTCATCTTACTTTCTCCTTGACTTTGTTCTGAATCATATTTTTATCCCCCCCATTGAGAACTTAATTACATCTACTCTATGCATATATATGTTTTGAAGTCGAAATGACATTGGACGATAAAGCCGATCTTGAGAAACTGCACTGTCTGTCTAGAGTGTACTTAGAAGATATTCTTTGTTTTCTGGGTGGAGTCTGCATGGTAGAATCAATTAGATCGAGTTGGATTATTGTAGGAGATAGTTTTGAGTTTAACATTCATATTGTTGTAAATGTATCCTGATAAATGTGTTGTGGAGTTGTTAAGATCACTTCAGGCATTCCATAAATTTATAGTCCATACCTTATGGAAACATGTGCGTCCATGGAAATTTGTGAAAAACAGACCGAGCTTCTGAATTCATTCTTGATATATCAAGGGGAATGCTCCATCTGATAATCTTAGGTATGACACTACATTTAAATCCTTTTTTTCCGGTGTTGAGGTGGGGATTTACCACTGTATTTTCTTTTTCCATAAAAACTACAATAGACAATGTTATAAACAGGAAGCAGAACAGGGAGAAAGAAAATACAAGGTTGAAGATTTTTACCCCACAACCAACACACCCTCTCTAGTAGACCTACAAAGTCATTCTCCATACAAGATTGACCCCATAATTTAATGAATGCTATGTCTTTGTGTTACTGGGATTGCTTTGTTAACTGAAGGGACCACAATGGATCCACCTTACATAGAAACCATTGATTGGAATACATAAAAAATATATGAACTTCAAAATTAAAAGCACTGTTTTGAAACTAATTTTTGCACTGATCCACCCTGATCTAAACATGAGTCTGGCTATGAATTACTCCATTCTCTATGCCTTGGACTAAAATATGTGAAAACAAGCTGTGCAGTCCTTTTTTTTCCTGATATTCAAAGTTGTAGCCTGCGGCTTCTTTTGTAGAAATATAGTTGTGGTATATGCGTAATAACAAACTTGGAAAATGGATTTATCATGAAAAGGTTCGTTGTTCCGGTCCCACTGCACATTAATTGTTCTTTGAACAAAAAGATCACAATGACCATTCAGTAAATGTTATGCCTTGATCGTCCTATTGGGGATAAAAACTGTCTTTTTCTTTAAGGCTTATCTTCACGATAAATTTTTTGATACTGTGGTTATTAAAATTAATTTGTTTTCGTTGCTGTAATTAAAATTAATTTGTTATTGGCTACTCATATGCACACTTCCGTGGTTTCTCTATTGCTCATAATTTCTTTTTTTTTTTCTTTTTCCCCTTTTTATTTAGGATTGTGATGCTAAGATTTTGGATGATGGCAGCCTGTAGGCCCTGTATTTTATATTTCCATTGCAAATAGAGTCTCTTTTTGTAGAGGTATTGTTAAACTCATCCATATATACACTTGTAGTTATTTGAAGACATTTCACAGTCCCAAAAAAACTTTGAAGACTAATAAGAAGACATGGCATGGATGCACTCTTTTAGTTCAGGTCACCAAAGTAATATTATTGGGTATTTAATACCATATAAGGTAGCACCCACATTGATCCAGATAATGTATTTATTACAAACATATGAGAGGATAAGATTTGTGAGCCACACACACACCACCACTATTCATTAGTGCTCATTCTTCACAACAATGTTCAACGCCCTGCTTCTATAGACAAAATTGCGCTTTTATCTGAACTGTAGCAGTCATTGCCGTCTTGGATGTATATATTTGATGATCCTCCAATGAGCCTTTCAGTATCTTCTGAATTATCCACGACCCACGGATGGCTACGGAACCCAGTCAAACTTTCCAGTTCCATGGCTACTTCCCTCATCGTGGGCCTTTCTTCCCCTCCAATGTTGAGACATCGTTTAGCGAGGTTACAAACTTCAAGGATCAAATCCATCCTCCCTTCATTCACCATCTCATGATCTAAAACATCTATAAGTCTCTCTTCTTTCATGGAAGACAAGAAAACATTAGCTAAGTTTCTATCCTCTTCATTTCCCTGACGAAAAACAGCCATCTTCCGTGTCAGGAGCTCCAAGAGAACGACACCAAAACTATAAACATCGCTTTTGTCTGTCAATTGCCCTGTTTGTAAATATTCTGGATCCAAGTATCCCCGTGTACCTTGAATAAACGTCACAAACTGATCTGAACCTTTCGGTGTTAGCTTTGAAGCTCCAAAGTCAGACACCTTAACCATGAGGTTCTTATCTAACAGGATGTTTGAAGACTTGACATCTCCATGGAGGATTGAAGGGCAAGCATCCCAGTGTAGATAGGCGAGCGCAGATGCAGCTTCTGTGGCAATTCTCAAGCAGTCATTCAAGCGTAGTTGACGTCTGCTATGTACAAACTCGAATAGGGTTCCATTACAGATAAATTCATAAACAAGCATTGGAATCTCAACCTCCACACAACAACCCAAGAGCTTCACCACATTTTTGTGATTGATTTGAGAAAGAATGAATATCTCATTTGCAAATTGCTTGTTCAACACTTCATCATTGGTTACCGAACACTTCTTAATGGCCAGGACATGATTGTCTGCTAAAACTCCTTTAAAAACCGTGCCATTTCCTCCTCGACCAAGGACATTCTTCTCATCGAAATTATTGGTTGCTTTCTCTAGCTCTTCTTTGCTGAAAATTTTGAAAGTAGTATTTGGATGTGAACTGAGTAGTCTCTGAAGATCGAAACCGCCATTTTGCTGAAAGAATTTCTCTTTCAGATTGATGAACTTTTTTGTTTGGAGTCCCATGTAAATCCAAGAACTAATGAGAAGCAAAATGAATGGGATGCCTATTCCTGCATGTCCAATCAGATTTATTAAAATATGTATGCAATTTATTATTACAAAATTTGTGAATTATGCCTAAAAGCTGTTAAACAAATTGAGGCAAACAATTAAAGAAATTAAAGTTGCAAATAGCTGCAAAATTACCCTCCCTTGGCTACGACCTTGTGACCTGTGAGGCTGACAAACTACGCTACATAGAACTCTCCCACAAAATATAAATACGTTAGATTTTCTTAATTATATGTATATTTTAATTCAAGATAAAAATAATTGGAATATGGACAATTTTTTACCACGTGATGAGTGAAGACAAGTACCAAAAAAATTAGTTAAAAAGGAAAATGATTTTTTATTTATATTTGAAGGTTGTGTTTTTTCTCAATAAGTGTAGTCATGTCAGTGGAGGGGAATCAAGAAGCAGATAAAGATGAAGAAGATAAGGCTATCTTCAGCCCTTACTCAAACCTATAACCAAATTTCACTTAAAATTTGAGTAAAAGCTTGATTTGATATAATGTATATCCAACCATTATTTTGTGTTTTACTCAAATCTTTTAAAAAAAACACATTCTTCTAGTTATTTCCTATAAACATTTTCAAAGTCCCTTTCTCAAAAAATTTACTATTCAATTTTTCTTCCTTTCAAGATAATCAAATTTAAAAATTATAATCATCCATTTTTTGAAAAAAGAGAGTAAAAATAATATTTCTTATTGGAGTAAAAATAAGAAGTTAAAAAAAGAAAAAAGATGAAGATTTAAGAAAGAAACCCCTTTTTTCTTGGGTTTTAAGAGATAGTGAAAATTTTGGAGGGTGAGAAGACATTTAATATAATTTAATTAAAGGTAGAGTTGAAAGATAAAAAAATGTCACATTGAAAGAAAATGTGAAGACAAAGGAAAAAAGTGAGGTTGAAAATTTGGGTAAAGATTTGAGTCCAACTTGATTTGGGTAAAGATTTGAGTAAAAGTTTGATTTGATATGGGTATGGGTAAATGATTGGAGTTGATTTTGGATGACTTTTACTCAAATTTAAATTTAGGTAAAAGTTTGGGTATATGATTGAAGATGCTCTAAGAACCAGAAGACTCAAAGATAGTCTCATTACTTGTGAATGGCTTTCTCCTCCTCCTCTTGCCCTTTTAGTTGAGTGAGTTGTCACGTCCTTTCCCATGTAAATATCCATTTGTCTTGACGAGAATCTCCTGACATGGAAGATTCCATGAGATACAAAATAGGTTGTTTGATATGATGTCGTGGTCACGTGTCGTCATCTCATTGGTTCTAAACGAGACTGCAACGGGTAGTGGCAGACTGTTAATTGAGTTCAGGGCGTGTCCCTGTCAATTCGGCGGAACAGAGCATGTCCGATCTCGTCTTGCAGTGTCAGTGGTCCCCCTCCTTTTGTGGTCAGGGCTAGGTCAGGACCTATGTTAGGCTGGTTGGACCTAGAGGCGCTCTAACGGTTATGTTTCAGAGGCAGTTAGACTGACTAGCTAACCGTGGTTGTCCTTGGGCTATTGCTATATGGTCATCCTTGATCTTTCCTCGGTCATCATGTCCAGGGGGTCTGCGCCCCGAACTGTTCTGCTCGAGCGAGGAGGCACCTCCCGAGCAGGACTTCATGAGCAGGACCGCCCAAATAGGACTCTTCGAGCGGAGAACTGGGCCGTTCTCTTGGTTTTAGTCTGGACCGGGTTACTATACTCGTTTACCTGACTTATAATGACATATGGCGCTTTCGGGAAGAGCGCTAAATTTTCCCTCCATAATATTCATTTCTCCAAGAAATTTAAAAGAATATCTTATGTGATTGTACAAGAGAGCACTCAAAAGTATTCATTGAATTGTGTACAAGTAGATTTTCATGGGTTGGCCATCGTTTGTACAACCGCAAAATGATGTTGTATTTAGGCTCCGTTTATTTCAATAAACTTATTCATTACAGAAAAGTATGTTTACTGTGAATAAATTGTAATAGTACGTAGTGTTATATCTAGAAAATTTGATGTAGTTTTTTTTTTTCCTATTGTTGAGTAATACTCAAAATTTTAACTATAATCTAATGACACACAATTTTTTTTTATTGCAATATGAAAAGAAATATAAAAATCATTGAATTTTTTTTTCTGTCTCATATAACTATTTTATTCCTGAATATATATAAGTTATCTACAAACGAAATAGGGGAGGGGGGCGAATAGCTATTTATCTTCCTTTTTTTGAAAGAAAGGTAATAATTTGCTATACGGTTCCATTACTGAATATCGAATTACAAATTCTGAACGGGAAAGGGAGAGGGGGGTTACAAATAGACAAAGAGAAAAAAGGAAAGAACCGCCAAGGGGAGACCTGCCATTAGGGCGACTCCCGGGTAGAAGAGAATTCTAATATGCGGGAGTTCACAATATTCCCCTCAAGCTATTTATCTTCCTTATATTAAGTTATCTGTAGCTTTTTTAAAAAAAAAAAGTTGCACACTAACACTGCCCCAATAGTCAGAATATATATATATATATATATATATATATATATATATATATATATATATATATATTTGGAATACAATAGTCAGAATATTTGTAGATGTGAAGTCAACTTCTGTGCGATGATGTCAAAGAAGGATAAGTATCATATATCCTACTCTATGTCTCGTTATCAAACAGAAGCAATATTTAAAGAACCACCAAAGGCTATTTCCACTTCCATTGGGAAGTAAAATGTATGTTTAAAGGATTATTCTCCTCTCTTTTTTTTGGTACACAAGGCCTTAAACAGGGCAATAGTCCCAAGTGCAACAACAAACTACGACTACTAAGTAGATAGGGACCAACAAGGGTCCCATAGAGCACAATGGCCTAAGGCCCATGAAACGCAGCCCATAGGCTGGAGAACCACATTTTCCTACTGCTAGCAGGAAGGATTGAATGGGGGGTGTCACTCAACACTGCACTAGGCGGGGTTGGGACTATTTTAAGCAAACATTATCTCCCCCTCCCTCTTTCCCAATTTACCTTGGTGTTAGTCGGGAATATTAGTCCCTATTTTGAAGGATTTGGGATAGGACAATTTTTAAAATAATCCCAAGTTATTTTTTAATTACACTTTTAACCATGTCTCAATTTTATTTATAGAAAATAACATTTGACTCAATCAACGTTGTCACGTTAGAGCTGAGTTGATTTTTTTTAAAAGTAGAGTCATGATATATTAATCACGTCTACCCATACTCTGCACATAATCTTTTTTAATTAAAAAAAGAGACGTGATTTATAAATCAATTTTCTTTCAAAACGTGATTCATAAATCATGCCTTAATTATTTTTTTATCATCTTAAGAAACAATTTAAATTTTAAATTTAACTTAATCTTATCTATTAAAATTTCATTTGAGTTGTAAAAAACTCATCCATATAAAACTTTTCAAAGAAGATTGAAATGAGGATAAAACAAATTTAAAATAAGATTTTAGATAAAAATTTGATTTGAATTGTATGTTTAGGATAAAAATAAATGTATATGAATCTTAAATTTGGGATAAATTTTAATTTTAAATTATATCTCAATTGTATGTGGATAAAAAATAATGGAGGTGTGATTTATAAATCACATCTCAAAGACCTTTTAGAAAGGGCAGATAACGCTAAGGGTTAGAATTTGCAATTAAAATATAGATGGGGTTAAACATGCAATAAAAAAACTTTCAAGGTTATTTTTGAAAATCTCCTATAGAAAAACAAAAAGAAAGAGTACACTATTGTGCATTATTTGGCAAATATCTGATGACCCGTTGGACTAGAATTTTATATTTTAGCAAGTCACTTGGATCAAACATGGATCAACTGAGATGTTGTATTTCTGTATAGCTGCACAAAATTTAGAACTTTTCCATGAAAATGTGATGTTCAATTTTCTTCTTTTTTCTGCACGTGCGTGCACAATATATGTTCCTAAATAGTTTCTACTCTAGATATAAGAAGCTCATTCTTTAAAAGTAATTTCATCCAGAAGAACTTTTGAAAAATACTTTTAGAGAAGTTGTCAAATGCACTCTAAAAGACCAAATACCCAATGAAACCCGTGTATTAAAAAAAATGCCGAGCTATACGGTAAGGGGGACTTACCGAGAGCCACCGGCAGTACTGGGAATGGAATTTTGCAGTCATACAATCTGGGATCAACACTGTGCTTTCCTTTAGGACACTCGCAAAGGTAACTTCCTTGTATGTTCGTGCATATCCCTTTGCATGGGAAGGCAACTTTGTCCTTACATTCATCCATGTCTGCCAATCAAGATAAGGGTTATACACGATGTTGTTGATTACATGCTTCATGAAGATATAAAAAAAAGAGGAGGGAATAATACCTCGACATCCTCCCTCAAGATAGGGGTTACCCTGGTAACCAGAGGTGCAGTTGCAACGATAACCAGGGCCGTTCTTGGAGTCATAGCAGTAACTGTTGTCGCTGACACAAGTGTAATCGGAATCCGGTGCCCTTTTAGTCTCTTCGCAAGTCTGATTACCCACAGCCCAATCTAGCACCAAAGGAGCAATGCCATTATTCATTTTGAAAAAGTCTTCAGAGAGATCGGAAAGGCCATGGAACGTGAACCATTTCTGATCAGCAACGAAGGCGTAGCTGCACGGGTTGAATTCAGAAACTCTTGTGTGATTGTTGTAGCTTTTTATTTTGATCCCGATTTGCCTGATCCCTTTCGGGATGGATGTCTGGCAGCACCCGATCCCATTGCATGATTCATTGGTCACCATGCCCAGGTTCTCACAGACGGAGCAGCACCCAGTTTGGAACTCTGTAACGTTGCCGGTGGCTTTTGAGATGAAGGCATAGTTGTCGCAGCCGAGCACGGTGAATTTGTTCTGGGTGACGGAGAAGGTGAAGGGGCCACTAGTAGGTAGTTTGAAACCCGTCATGTCGTAGAACACCTGAAACCCAGATTTGTTGTAGCAGTCCCGAGCAATGTATTGATTGACGCCAAGCTCTCCAGTTGAGAGAGAGATGTATGTTATGTTGATGTTGATGTTGCTGAGAGAGATATAGGGGACAAACCCGTCTTTAGTTTTGTTGCAACCGATGCCAAAACCTTTTCTGAAGCAATTTTCGCCGATGCCGAATGGGTAGGGGATGCTGATGTCGCCGCATTTATCTTGGCAGCCAGGCTTTGCTTGGGAGGCGGCCACTAGTGTTAGCCGTAGGAACTGAAGTAACAACGCTCCCAGGACCATCATCTTTTTTGAGTTTGTGTATGGTATGGGTGGAGAAATGTGATGCCTCCCTTTTATGGGAAGTGATCAATTCAGGGTTAGGTAGTAGAGTGGATTAACTTTCATTTATTCTTTTGTAATACAATTTGGCATCCCTGCTGTTGTAAGCAGCACGGAGCCAAATGGGAAGGGAGGACTTTTTATTTCCCGGGCGATGAAGATTTTTGGGTTACTATTAAGTTTATTCTTTTAGGTGAATTGCCCCTTGACCAACTCTGTTCAATTTTTTTTCAACCCTTGAACTTTTTTTTATTTTTTTTATCCGTGCAATCTAGTTCTATCTTTTTTTACTCTTGATACTTAAAATACTCATTTATTTTTTCAGTTTACAATCACATTATGTGCAGTTACATAATATGGTTAACTAGTTACATAAATTACATATATATTTACAGATATATCATTCTGTATATCTGAACTTATCTTTTCAGTGCATATCCAAGCAAGCTATGGATGATAATTGACTGGTTTTCATGACCCACTCTGGGGCGGAGCCACCTGGAGACAAACAGGGCTCAAACCCCTCCTTGTATTTGACAAAAAAAAAAGATAGAGCACTCATGTGTGTTTGGGCTATTGGGCGAATAAAAAAAAATTGGAAACAACACAATGCTATACAGATTTAGTAGGGGCAATATATGAATCATTATTATAAAAATAAAAATTGGGTCTCATGCCCTAAATGTGTTGCCTTCATCACGAGAGGAGAGCAAAAACTGAGAGGTTAGTTAGAGCTAATCTTTTATTATGCCCAAATGATGAATCCTGCACATTCGTCAATTATGCTCGAGCCCCCTCCCCCCCTCCTAACTAAATAATGGCTCCGCCATTGGACCCATTACATGTGTAACTGCAAAGATAAAATTATTAGTGAAGTGGATAAGTGTTTTCTTATCTTCAACAAATATTTGCATTGACACTTGATGATTTTGAACTTTGTAGAGGAGTGTTTTGTGAAGTGGATAAATTTTTTTGTCTTCAACAAATATTTGCATTGACACTTGATGATTTTGAACTTTATAGAAGAGTGTTCTTGTTATCTCATGTTCGTTATAAGAAATATATGCTTAATTAGGTAACATGAATCAATAACAGTTGGTATATCTATTTTAATAAAAAATTTAAAAAAATTTATAACAATTTTGTGTACATTGAATGCATTTACTCATGATAATGATAAGCATGATGCTTAGTTGGGGCCCAATCACCTTGGTTGGTGCTTACTTGGGGCTCTTGATCTCCATTTTGTTCCACTGTAAAGAACTGTGAATTTGTACAAGCGAAAACTTAATTTTTATTTCTTATAAACTATAATTATGTAATTAAATTTGAAAAATAAAATGATTTTTTTAATTTCTTATAATATATATCATGTATTTGAATTTAAGTTTTTGTTATTGGGTAATTTGGGGAATCTAAAATTTGAATTATAAACTATCATCATGTAGGTCTCAATGACCATAGCACAACATTTTAGGGTTTAGCGGTGTTACCAATAGGTTTTCGGTTCGAGTTTGGCGCTGACTTACCACCTGTTTGTTGATGATTATTTAAAAGAATTTTCTATGGGATCGGGACAAATAGACGGAGGTAGCCTTTCCAGCTCGACCATAAAGTAAGCCATGGGGTCCTTTTGATAAAAAAAAAAATGAAATCATGTATTTAGATTTAAAAAATGAAACCTAATTATTTGAAAAACAAAACCAATTTTTTTCAAAAAAAAAAAAAAAAAAAAATTTGTTTCTTATAATCTATCTATATTATATATTTCAATTTAAATTTTTGTCAAGGGAAATTGGGAAAATAAAAAATGGATTTATGTACGTTGAGATTAAAATTTTAGGGACGGTCATGTGAACAATTTCACGGATAATCCCTATGTTTTAATTTTAAAAAATAGTAAACATTGTTTAATGAGATATATGTTTTGATGAAAAGTATATATCGTTTCATTTCAAATTGAATGGATACATTTTTAACAAATATAAAAAAATTATCGAGATATATATTTCACTTAAAGAAATATATACCCATTCAATGACTAACTGAAAATACGAGACTTCATTTATTCTTTTGTAATACAATTTGACATCCCTGCTGTTGTGAGCAGCACGAAGTCAATCGGCAAGAGATGATTTTCTATTGCCCATATGAAGATTATTGGGTTACTATTATATTTAATTTTCAGAGTCCTTTTCAGCTTATACGTAACAAGAGAAAGAGTCAAAGTAGATATTATATTTTTATTTTATTGGTAATAAAAGAGTTGTATTTCTATAAAGAAGGATTATACAAATACACAATCTTTACAAAAAGAGGAAGAAGAAGACAGTAGGTGCTGGGCCTCATAAAGAACTATCAAAATGATAAGTTCCCCTGTTCAACCAGCTCCCTGTTTCATCCAACCATGAGCAAAGCAAATGCCCATCAATTCAGCCACTACAGGACGAGTTAAACCAAAAGACTCCATATGCAACGAGTTGCGGGAATATCCCTTCATCTGGCTGTCTTGCTCGATGGCTGCTTTAATTTCTACCCATAATTGCATTGGATTAAAAATGGTCTCTCCCCGTGGAGATTGAAATGCTGCCAACAAGTCCGCTGGGGAGTTCCCTTCTCTGTAGATGTGTGTCGCTTTCCAGCATTGAAATTGCCCAAGACGTTGGCAAATCAATCTCCACGGGAAGCAACATTGTATTGATAAGGTTTAATGCAAAAAAAGAACTAGAAGAAGAGAAGATCAATATTCATAGGGAGCAACATTGTATTGATAAGGTTTAATGAAATGTTTGATGATTTGAGGTCTTGAGTAGCTGATATGGTTTTCTGAGTGAGTATTATGTGTTGCTGATATTGTTTTGGTATTGATGGGGGATCTGATATGGTGATTTGGGATTTTGAATTTTGAGTTTTGGGTTTTGCTTATGTTTATTTTGTAATAATTCATCGTTCAACTGTATTTGGTGATTTATATGGTTCAATTTCATTGTGTGTTTCATTTAGGTGGAAGAGTACCTTAAAAATCACAAAAATAATGATGAAAAATATTGACAATTTTTGGATTGCAGAACAATTTAATGAAATTTTTGGTATCAATACAATGTTGCCCCCTATGAATATTGCTCTTTTCTTCATCTTGTTTTTTTTCCCCTTTCTTGATACAGTTCTTGCGGGGTAATATGTTTGTGTTATTCATTTCTTGTTAGTTATTCCGTTGGTCCCCCTTTCATGCATTCTCTGTTTTATAATTGTACAACTCCTTATTTATGCTAAAAGTTATAATATGTAGTTTATAAATTTTTTTATAAATTTTGAAAAACATGTACAATGTAAAGGATTGTACACAATCAATCAATAAAAGAAAAAAAGTGAAGAAGTGGTTTCGATCCCACAAAAACAGATCCTGGAAATGATTTCCAAACGTTACATTCAGACCATTGTGGCTTACAAGTTACAAATTGGGGTTGTCACCTTATAGGAGTACAAGACTACAACAGTGACCAGGACAACCTAAGACAGTCTAGACATTATGACAGCTTTGAAGACTAAGAATAAGACATGGCACGAATGCACTCTTTTAGTTCAGGTCACCAAAGTCAATTTTTATGTTATTTACTACCATAGCACACACATTGACCAAGAAAATATATTATTACAAACATATGAGAGGATAAGATTTATGAGCCACACACACCAACACTATTAAGTTCTCTTTAATTTCTTCACATCAATATTCAACGCCCTGCTTCTATAGATAAAATTGCGCTTTTATCTGAAGTGTGGCAGTCAGTGTTTTTGTTGATGTAGATATTTGATGATCCTTCAATGAGCCTTTCAGTATCTTCTGAATTATCTATGACCCATGGATGGTATTGAAACACAGTCAACCCCTCCAGTTCCACTGCTACTTCCCTCATCGTGGGCCTTTCTTCCCCTCCAATGTTGAGACATCGTTTAGCGAGGTTACATACTTCAAGGATCAAATCCATTCTTCCTTCATTCACCATCTCATGATCTAAAACATCTCTAAGTCTCCCTTCTTTCATGGAAGACAAGAAAACATTAGCTAAGTTTCTCTCCTCTTCATTTCCTTGACAAAAAATAGCCATCTTCCGTGTCAGGAGCTCCAAGAGAACGATACCAAAACTGTAAACATCGCTTTTGTCGGTCAGTTGCCCTGTTTGTAAATACTCTGGATCCAAGTATCCCCGTGTACCTTGAATGAACGTCATGATTTGATCTGTACCTTTCGGTGTTAGCTTTGAAGCTCCAAAGTCAGATACTTTAACCATGAGGTTCTTATCTAACAGGATGTTCGAAGATTTGACATCTCCATGGAGGATTGGTGGGGAAGCATCCCAGTGTAGATAGGCGAGCGCAGATGCAGCTTCTGTGGCTATTCTCAAGCAGTCGTTCAAGCATAGTCGACGTCTGCTATGTATAAACTCGAATAGGGTTCCATTGCTGACAAATTCATAAACTAGCATTGGAATCTCAACCTCCACACAGCAACCCAAGAGCTTCACCACATTTTTGTGATTGATTTGAGAAAGAATTAACATCTCATTTGCAAATTGCTTGTTCAACACTTCATCATTGGTTACCAAGCACTTCTTAATGGCCATGACATGATTATCTGCTAAAACTCCTTTAAAAACCATGCCATGTCCTCCTCGACCGAGGACATTCTTCTCGTCAAAATTATTGGTTGCTCTTTCTAGCTCTTCTTTGCTGAAAATTTTGAAAGTAGTGCTTGGATGTGAACTGAGTAATCTCTGAAGATCGAACCCGCCATTTTGCTTAAAGAATTTCCTTTTCATATTGATGAACTTTCTTGTTTGGAGTCCCAAGTAAATCCAAGAGCCAATTACAACCAAGATAAAAGGGATACCAATTCCTGCATGTCCAATTAGATTTGTCAAAATATATATGGCTACAATTTCTAATTATTGTGAATTTATGCATAAAAGCTGTAAGCAAATTAAAGCAAACAGTTAAAGGAAAAGTTACAAATAGCTGCACAATTTCCCTCCCTTGGCTGTTACCTATGAGACTGACAAACTTGGGCGAAAACTCTCCCACAAAATATAAATACGTCAGATTTTCTTAATTATATGTACATTTTAATTCAAGATAAAAATAATTAAAATATGACAATTTTTTTATATATAACTTCTATCACTATGATGAGTGATGAAAAGAGACAAAAAATTGATTGATCAGCGAAGAAAAGTAACAAAAAATTTTTAAAAGGAAAATGATTTTTTTTTATATAATTATTTCTCCAAAAAATTCAAAAGAATGATTCATTTTTATCTTTTGCCTATGTGATTTTACAGGAGAGCACAAAGTATTAATTGGAATTGTGTACAAGTAGTTTTTCTTGGGTTGCACTATCTGATATCAAACCTAAATCTCTCTTCAGAAATAGGTTTTTCCATTTTTCCATCATTCAAAAAGATGGAATATATTACGGAACAACTAATCCTATGTCCCTCGTTTGACAACCGCAAAACGATGAACTTAGGCTCCGTTTATTGGAATAAACTTACTCATTACCAAAAAAATTGTGATGACTATGAATAAATTATAATAGTTGCACCGTTACAGTTAGAATAAACTATAATAAATATATCTAAATGATTCGATGTAGTTTTTTCCTATCGATGTGTAATACTAAAATTATACCTATATTGTAATATGCAAATACAAAAAAACAAAAAGTTATACTGCAATCAAGGAAGAAATTAAAAAAATCATTTTATTCTTTTTTTTTCTTGTGTAATTATTTTATTTCTCATTAAGTTATCAACAAATGAAGGGGGGGGGGGGGGGGATTTATATATCTTCCTTATTTTAAAATTATCTGTAGTTATTTTAATTTTTCTTTCACATCGATTGTGTAGGTGACATCAACTTCAGTGTGATGATGTCAAAGAAGGATAATGATGTGTTTGTGTAAAATTTTGAAGAGAAAACGAGGGAATTTGGACGGAAAGTGGTGAAATATAAAAAAAATTATCTTTAATCAATTTTATGATTTTGAAAAAAAATTTCATTATTTTATCTCAAATTCTCTTTTATAGGATAGGAAAATTTTGTTTCCACTTTTTCTAATAAGACAAAATAAATGAGAGAAAGTAATGAAAGTTTTTTTTCTTTCATTATTTGTCACAAACACTATATTTTAAAATGAATAAAGAGAGAATTTTTACTTTTTTATTTTTCCTTTAACACAAACGCACCCCAGGATCATTTATCCTATTTTATACCTCGTTCTCAAACATAAGCATATTTTTATCCCTCGTCTGGGTGGAGAATAAACGTCAGATAGGGGAGAATACAGTAGAATAGCCCTCAAACAGCTGTTTATTTGACAAGAATAAACTTTGATAGTTATGTCTGGATAAGCTAGGATAAGGGCTGATAACTATTCTCAGAAAAAGCTAGAATTGCTTATCAGGGCTTATCTATACCAATGGATAAAAATACCTTATCTGTCATTTTAAAAAATTTATCTTACCTAACACTCTCTGCACACATTCCAAAAATCATCACATCTATCATATCACACACACATCTCTCATACTTATTCCCAAACACAAATAATTTATGTAGGGGTATAATTGTCATTTAAAAAGTTATAAACTCTTATCCATCTCTTATCTACCACTTATCCTTACTTTATTCAAGGTGAACCAAACAACAAAAAGATCAATTTTACGTTTTCCAATGAGAATAACAAAAAAGACAACCAAACAAAAATTTACTTATTCAACATGGATTGTTATCTATCCCAGTATAGCTATCAAGGGCGAATAACCTTATGTCACACCTCAAACAGGCCCTTAAAGAACCACCAAAGGCTTATTCCACGTCTTTTGGGGAGTAAAATATCCGCCCAAAGGATTATTCATTCTTTAGTAGGTAAACATCAAATTGTCGTCATAAGCTTCTGTGTATGTGACGACAATCACGATGGTGCGGGGTGAGAGTTGGCTAACGTCATGGGTTGGTGTTCGATCTCCTCCCCGCTCAATTTACCTTGGTGTTCATGGAAAAAATTCTGTGCGGCTGGTGTGGACAACAGGTGCATTTTTTTTTTTTAGAAGAGGTAGGAGCATTATCAGTCCGTGTGTTAAATAAAAAAAGTAAAAAGATAAAAAGAATACTAGTATTGTGCATATTTTGGTAAATATCTGAAGAGATTAAAATTTTTTTTTGAATAAGTCACTTGGATCAACCATGCATGCTTCCAACCAAAAAAAATTTTAATCTTTTTTTTTTATTTTTGTAAGTGAGATGTTATGTATTTATGTATAGCATTACAAAATTTATAACTTTCCCATGAAAGCTGTCGATGTTCAACTTTCTTCTTCTTCCTTTGAGTGCGTGCGTATCTAAAAAAAAAGGCAACTATATGGAAAGGGAAGTTTACCTAGAGCCACCGGCACTATTGGGAATGGGCTTTTGCAGTCATACAACCTGGGATCAACACTGTTTTTTCCTTTTGGACACTCGCAACTGTAACTTCCTTGTGTGTTAGTGCATATCCCTCTGCATTGGATGGCAACTTTGTTGTCCTTGCACTCATCAATGTCTGCAGGCAATCAACGCAACCATATTTAATCGCATCACACGATGTTATTGATTACATGCTGCACAAAAAAAGAGAGATCGAGATGAAAAAATACCTTGACATCCTCCATGAAGATAAGGGTTACCCTCGTAACCAAAGCTGCAATTGCAACGATAACCAGGGCCGTTGGTGGAGTCATAGCAGTAACTGTTCTGGCTAACACAAGCGTAGTCTGATGTTTTATTAGCTTTATCACAAGTCTGATTACCAATAGCCCAATCTAGCACCAATGGAGCACTACCATTATTATTCCTTTCATAAAATTCACTTGAGAGATCGGGAAGACCGTGGAACTTGAACCAATTCAGTTCAGCAAGGAAGGCATAGCTGCACGGGTTAAACGCAGAGACATTTGTGTGATTGTCCATGCTTTGTGTATCGATCACTATTTGCTTGATCCCTTTTGGAATGGACGTCTGGCAGCACCCGATCCCACTGCATGATCCATCGGTCACCATGCTTGGCTTCTTGCAGGTGGAGCAGCATCCAGTTTGAAAGTCTGGAACATCGTCGGGTGGCCCAATGTAGGCGTAGGTGTCACAGCCGAGCACGGTGAACTTGTTCTGGGTGTGGGAGAAGGTGAAGGGGCTATGAGTAGATAGAATGAAACTCGTCGTTTTTTTGAACACCTGAAACCCAGATTTGTTGTAGCAGTCCCCAGCAATGTAATGATTGACACCCAGCTCTCCAGTTGAGAGAGAGATATATGTTATGTCAATGTTTCTGCGAGACATGCCAGGGACAAACCCGTCTCTAGTTCTGCTGCAATCGATTTCAAAACCTTTTCTGAAGCAATTTTCACCAATGCCGAATGGGTAGGGGATGCTAATATTGCCGCATTTATCTTGGCAGCCGGGCTTTGCTTGGGAGGCCACTAGTGTTAGCCATAGGAACTGAAGCAACAACGCTCCCACGACCATCATCTTTTTTGAGTTTGTGTAATGTTATGCGTGGTAACTAAAAAGGGAGAAATGTGAAGCCTCTCTTTATGGGAAGTGATCAACTCAGAGCTAGGTAGTAGAGTGGATAAAATTCATTTATTCTTTTATAATACAATTTGCCATCTTGCTGTTGTAAGCAGCAGGAAGTCAATTGGTAAGAGATGTTTTTCTATTGCCCGGATGAAGATTATTGGGTTACTATTAAATTTAATTTTCAGAGTCCTTTTTCAGCTTATACGCAACAAGAGAAAGAGTCATGGAAACAAACCACTCCAATACAACTTGGTCTCTGTTTCAATGATACTCTCTACAATTTTTTTCTGGATGCTTGGGTAAAAATATCAGGATGCCCAAAAAGGAAAAAATATTCATATAGGACCATTTTGTGTTCATGTTAAATTGGGATGGTTTACAGTCCGATGGATGGAATGTAATGCTAATATGGCATTTGGGACAATTTTGTTGAAAATTAGAAGAATTAGATTACGAAGAGGTATATGCATCGATGAGTGACGCTTATACGTCATTTGGGTTCATGTAAATTAGAAGAATAAAAAAAAAAAAAATTTGCGGACGCTTGGTATATGCGTCGATAAGTACACATATACGTTCTTAAAGAGGTATATGCATGATGAATAGAGCATATACATACCTAAATGTAAAAAAAGAAAACATGCATAATGTATGTGCATTAAACACTGATTATGTGATTTCTAGTTTTCTTTTCTTTTATCATGTAATACCTTGAAAGAGGTATGTAATCTTCAATAAAATATATGTTCTTTTCCCATGATTCATTGGAGTGAGCCCATTCATTTATATTTTCAGATGAATTGACAACTTAATAGCGGACATATTATATTGTGTAATCTCAAGTTGATACGGTTCATCTCTTTTTTTAGTGTTTTCCCCTCAAAGTGATAATTTTAAATCATTTACCTTTTCATCACAAAATTAATTCGATTTAAAAATCAGTCAACCCCATCTCCAATTGGTAACAACTTGCCGTATCATCTGCCCTAAAAATTGAAAGAAACTAAATGCAAATGGCAGTTGAAGTCTTCTTTGCTCGGTCAATTGTTCTTGGATGAAGTTTCAATAGATGTCCCATCACATTATAAGGTGTTCTCTCATTAGATATATGTCCCATCACATTATAAACACGTAAGATTTTAAAAATATGAAAATATATCAAACCCTGATTGAAGAATGGCAATACATAAACTCTTTCAAGCCCTTTTGAAAAAAAAAATCATCGCGGCCAATGTTGTGGATCATATTCTTACCCTCCCTGTCGATCAGGAGACCTGATTCATCGGAGTGAGCCCAATCTTTTCTATTTACAGATGAATTAACAACTTCATAGCGACATATTTTATGGTGTAATGTCAAGTTGCATACGGATTTTTTTTATTGGTAGATTATTTCTTTTTTTACTGACTAAATGTTCCAACTTTTCAGATAATTGAAAATCGGATATTTTTTTTAGTGTTTTCCCTAAATGTGATAAATTTTAAATCATTTACTTTTTTATCACCAAATTAACTCGATTTAAATATCAGTCAACCTCATCTCCAATATTTGTAACAACTTGCCGTATCATCTATTCATCTGCCTTAGAGAACTGAAAGAAACTAAATGCAAATGGCAAGCTGAGGTCTTCTTTGCTCGGTCATTTTTTCTTAAATAACTACCAATCGACACGTAAGGTCATGAATCTCCAATTCACTCTTTCCTCACTGATGTTTTCATTGTATGGAAAGTGGAAACATTGAAAAATACTCCAACCTACTTCCTAAATATATTTCCATAAAGTAGGAAAATTGATTTTGATGAGCCAAATTCTTTCTCCAAATATTAGGGTTCATGATATTCAATGCTTTTTAATGTAATATAACGATTTGTCCTTAATAGAAGGGTTAGAAATATATGATCATTCCATGTATTTTTGTCATTATACTTTGAGAAAAGATAATAATAAAAAAAAAACCAGGGAGGAGGATTGAATAATGCACTTATAGGCTTATTTTTTTATTCTCTTATCATAATTCATTTTTACCATGTGTTAGTTTGATGTGAATTCAATTTCTATTAGACTATTTGGTTTGCTAATAGATTCCTGTCCAAACTTTTTTTTCCAATGTTTAGTTCACACCGAACCATTTCATTTAAATACAAAAAATATTCTTACTAATAGTCTTGCATGTACATGTAATTATAAATCTATCTCTTTACCTATATCTCAATTATAGAAGAATTATAATACCAACAGAATAAAATATTTAATAATTAATCATATATAAAATTTAACATAAAATAATATATCTAAATAAGTTGCATGTTACGTATTATTTACTTATCAAAGTTGACTAGTGAGAGATGTGAATTGGGTTATTTTTGTATAATTGGGAATATGAATTAATTGTATTCATTTAAAAAATGTTATTACCGAAAGGGTATAATAGATATAAAAAATAAAATCCACTAATATTCTCAAAATTACATCAAATTGATTGCACCCAATATTCCACTTGAATGGATTTTGAATCCATTTGAACCCATATTTTGAATTTTACAAGTAGATATTCATGTTTCTCTCGTACCTTTTAAGGGAATGAGATACCAATCTAGAATATATACCACCAATCAAACAAGATTATGAGAGTTTCTTTCTATGTTATAGAGTGTTAGACTAAGAGAGAATAATAATGAAACCCTTAAATCTTTATTCTATTAAAGAAATATTAAAGCGTTTTATATAATAATACGGGATAATGTTACATATGTAACACACTAACAAATCAATATAATAACAAATTAATATGTAATCTAACACCTTTAACATCCCCGTCCAAATTCTGAAGAGTAATAATCTTAGGGCCTGTTTGGGTAACGGGTTAAACTCGGATAAGGGTGGTATAAGAATGGATTGAGAAATTGGTTGTTTGTTTGCAGAGTATAACTTGGTATTACTAAGTCAGTTTAAATGAGTATAAGAGAGTATAATAATTCTAAGTAACCCCTATGATAAGCTATACTCAGTTTATCTATTCTCATGGGCTCACGTGTCAAATCAACTTTTTATACCTTATCACATCAAATCATCTATCAACACCTCTTATACATCAAAGGGCCCACATATCAAATCAACTTTTTTACACTTTATTTATTTATTTTTTTTATTAACCAAACAACTCAACATTTATTTTTACGTTTTCCAATGAGAATAAAAAAACACAATCAAACAGAAAATATCTTATTAACGTATAATTGTTATCTATACTGATATATTTATCTATCCAGACTAACTCAATTTCTCAATCCAAATAGGGGCTTAGAGTTTGCACAAAAATAATAAACTAAAATCTCAACAAACTCCTCCAATCATTAGACCAGAATACCATTAGGCTAGAATCATTAAAATATCCATAATACATATTTAACTTTCCTTCCAAACTATAAAGGGTAGAACTTTAGAGTTTATACAGAAATAACGAACACCCCCAATTATCAAAGAATTCAATTGTGCGAATGAGGGGCGGATGTACGAGTAGACTTGGCTGGGCGGTAGCCCCCCGTAAAATTTTTTAAAAAAAATGCCAGTCCAGCCCATCGCCATATTCTTTTAACCCACGCCCAAAGACCCAACCCCAATCATACGGCCACAACGAACAGGGCCTGTACATGTCATCCGGTCAGGATTTTCTGTCTCTGGTGCTTGTGATGGACTTTGGGTTCACCTCCGAGAGGTACAATGGGAGCTCCATCAGCGTTTTTTCAAGGAATCCGATCACCCAGATGAAGAGGGAGATCGCCGTTGTCGGAGGGAGAGGGGTGTTCAGGATGGCGAGGGGTTTCGCAAAGCTGAAGACGTATTTTTTGAATACCACTAATGGAGATGTCATTATTATTAATAAAGATTTTTAGTTTTAAGTCCTTGTAAACATGTCTATTTAGGGATCGATCCCTTCGTTTTTTATATTTCTTTATAAGTCCCCATATTCAACCACCTATTTGGTTTTTAGTCCCTCCATGGCTCCGTCAAACACCCGTCCATACACCGTTAATTTGTGAAATGTGATTTTATTTTTAAGTCCTTATAAACTATGTTATTTAGTGATCAGTTCATTCCTTTTTTATATTTCATTTTAAGTCCCTAATTTCAAACGCTTTTTTTATTAATTAGTACATGGACAAAAATGAAAACATGTGTAGTCTGAGTTTTGAACTGTAAATATGACGGGAGCTCCGAGAGGTACAATGGGAGCTCCATCAGCGTTTTTTCAAGGAATCCGATCACCCAGATGAAGAGGGAGGTCGCCGTTGTCGGAGGGAGAGGGGTGTTCAGGATGGCGAGGGGTTTCGCAAAGCTGAAGACGTATTTTTTGAATACCACTAATGGAGATGTCATTATTATTAATAAAGATTTTTAGTTTTAAGTCCTTGTAAACATGTCTATTTAGGGATCGATCCCTTCGTTTTTTATATTTCTTTATAAGTCCCCATATTCAACCACCTATTTGGTTTTTAGTCCCTCCATGGCTCCGTCAAACACCCGTCCATACACCGTTAATTTGTGAAATGTGATTTTATTTTTAAGTCCTTATAAACTATGTTATTTAGTGATCAGTTCATTCCTTTTTTATATTTCATTTTAAGTCTCTAATTTCAAACGCTTTTTTTATTAATTAGTACATGGACAAAAATGAAAACATGTGTAGTCTGAGTTTTGAACTGTAAATATGACGGACTCTAACACTTTTCGTCCAACCTCTCGTGCAGCCACAATTGCAGTGCATACCAATTTTTTTTAAAATAAATCATGCACTCTTCCTTGAAATTCATGTTGTTATATGAATTGAAATATATATTGAAATACACTAGTGTATTTTTTTTAGTTAAAAAAATGATAAAAAAATTTACGTCATACACTATGATAGAACTCATACACTATGATAACACGGTTTTTGGTATATCTGTGTGATTCTTAAGTAGATTTTTTATTATAAATTTGACTGGGATTGCATGAGAGGCTCGACATATCATTTTCCTTAGGAAAATGTTAGACTCGGTCATTTTTACTGTTTGTTTTCATTTTTGTTTATTGACTAATAAGAAAAAAAACATTTGAAATTAAGGACTGAAAATGAAATATGAAGAAGAGAGTGATTAATCACTAAATAACATAGTTTATAAGGACTTAAGAATAAAATCACATTTCACCAATTAACGGTGTATAGACGGACATTTGACAAATGAACTAAAAATCAAATAGGCGGTTGAATATGAAGACTTAAAAATATGAAGAAGAGAAAGACTGATCTCTAAATACATATTTATTTACAAGCACTTAAACTTAAAATCCCTTATTATTATTATTATTATTATTGAATGGGGATGCATCATTGAGTATTTGAGTGTAAGGTGTATGTGTTGCACTATCGAGTGGTAGAATATCTATAAGGTGTACTTACGTGTTGGACTATTGAGCGATAGTCCATTTGATCAGTGAATAGTGACGCAATTTTTATGATGTTTGTTTTTATTTTTTTAGTCGAACTATTATGATTCTATTTAATCTTTTAAAAATCAAATCTTCCAGTGAATCGGCAAATTGGTTCTGTCGTTAGGTCAACCATAATATTATATATAACGATATTATTACTTATTATTATAAAATAAAGAAATATATAAAAATATAAGATATTTTTTTATTATTTTTGTATAATTATCAAATCATAATTTTAATAGTGGTAAGATTTTACTTAAACATCATGATTTTATTATATAAAATATAAATTTTTTTTATCATTTCTATATTTTAACAAATAATTAATCATATTTTTTATGAATAAATAAACAACAGGTAGATTTAATCAACATTTAGCGTATTCAAAAAAATTGTCGGACGGAAAAGAAGATTGAAGAAAGAAAAAAAAAATCAAAATATTGAGATCACAAAGGGAAACTCAATCGGATCTCTCCGATCCCCCCACGAACGAACGATCCGAAACCGATCCCTGGTATCCTGGTCAGGTACAGGGAAGTTCCGCTCTTCACTGGCCATCATCGAATCAGCGGTTCTGATCCCCACCACGTGGAGGACGGGTTCGCCGTCACTCACCAAATCAACATGGGGATGGGAGAAGAAAGAACCAGTGGATGACGTGGTGGGAGTGATCCGTTGTAGTTGCTATTGCTACTCGGTGAGGACCGACGATCGCCATTCTTGAGGCGCTAATAGAAAAATATTTCCATCAAAATCTCCCTTAATAAATAATAACAATAATAAAATTATTAAATTCTTGTTGTATAAATAATTAAACAAAAAATTATAATAATAAGTGTTATACATATAATACATTAACAAATTAATATAACAACAAACTAATATGTAATATAACACATTTAATATAGAAAATAGATGAGCAAGGAAGTTTGAGATGCCCTTAATAAAGAAAATACAGAGTAGTTATCCGTCTTATAAAGTTCCCACAATGTGTGAGTAGTTGGGATGTATCTAACTTTGACCATTTTATTGTTAAAATGCACACCATCTAATTAATTAAATATATATTAGTTGTATGATAGAGATGTTAAAATAATAGAATATGATACACATCATTAAGGCACAGATCAGAAAGAGACAGAAGCCCTTACATGGCTTTTATATATATTTATTAGTAATCAAATTTGTATTGCTATATAAGGATAAACTTTACAAAAAGTGTCATGATCTTTACAAAATTAAATGCAAGGAATGAAATCTTTATATTAAGGAGGGAGGAAAGGAAAAAATCAATCTGCATCCCTTAATACTCAGAGTACCACTCCAGGCATTCAAATAGAGAGCATGCTAGAATCTTAATATCCTAAGTTCTTTTGCATTCAAACGGAATGCCAGAGGCATCTCGATCCATGGCAGCATGTAACTCATGCCAAATATGAGTTGGTGAGAGAATGAAATAGCCTCTGTCCGAGCGATAAGCCGCCAACAGGTCTGCTGGGGCATTGCCTTCCCTGTGAATATGTGAGATTGACCACTCCTGGAGGATCTCTAGGTTTTGATGGATGTATCGAAGACAGCGAAAAGCACTCCAAGGACAACATCCCTTGCCTTTAACCCATGCCAAGGCAGTAGTAGAGTCAGTTTCAATACATAGTTTCGAAACTCCTGCATTGATAGCCATCCGAATCCCAACTTCAATAGCTTTAAGCTCCAAGAGATTGATAGATGGCAAATCATTCTGGCCTGCTATACCTTGAATAAATTGAGAATAATTATTCCAAAGAAGCGCGCCATATCCTCCCCAATCATCGGTTAGTGAACCATCTGTGTTAAGTTTGAACCATCCTTCACAAGGGGGCTGCCATAGGACATCTACTGTGGTTTCTTGTTTCTGAAAAACAGATATGCCGAAGAATTGAGCAATGCTGTGGACTTCGGAGTAGGAGGAGAGTAGAACTTGGTCTTGCGAGAACAAATTAGGACTGTGTCTTTAATTTCTTTAATTTGTTGAAGGACAGCAAGAGCTTCAAGAGCATTCCCATATTTCCTCCTAAAAATTCTGGAATTTCGTTCCAGCCAGATATGCCAGAGTATAGAGGTGAGGAAGAGCTGCAATACCGGTTTTTGAATGGAGTTAGAGACCACCTGCTCCATCCAATGAGTGAGTGAAACCAAGGTGCGTGGTGGAACCCGAGTAATGCAAAGATTGGCAAGAAGGGAGTTCCAAATGGACTTGGAGAAGTTGCATGTGAGGAAGAGATGGACTACATCTTCGGCAACTGCATCAGAGCATAGGGTACAAGTTGGGTCAGCCACCAATTGCTTGTTGTAGAGCCAAGATCTGGTGGGAAGCTTATTGTGGAGAGCTTGCCAAGCACAAAGCGAGTGTTTTGGAGTCTGAGTTGGGAGCTAGAGCCAAGAAGACCAGTGAGGAGGACTACTAGCCTGCCTAACTGCTTGCCAAGCTGTGGAGAGACTTAAAGAACCTGATTTTGCAGGGGTCCAGATGAGGATGTCTTCACCACATCCTCCTAAATCCAATTGAGAAATGTCTGGCCATAGGCTATCCAGAGGAACAGGCCAGCGATGGGGTTTGACCCAGTGACCATTACGAATGAGTATGTTTAAGGTTGCTGTGGAGAGAGGACCCCAGATATAAGAAACTCGTCCAAAGTAATGTTTCAGTCCGTAACCGTGCAGCCATGGGTCATGCCATATATTAATAGATTTCCCCTAAAAAATTGTGTAAGTTACCTTTGGGGATATCCACATTCGGGCTTTTAGAATAGAAGACCATGAACTAGTAGTTCCTGCAGGGGGTTGGACCATCCAAATGTTCTTGTTTTTGAGATATCTTTTGTGAATCCGGTCATTCCAGGTAGATCTTCCATCTATTACACTCTCATTGTTCCCCCTCACCTGAAGATCTCCACCCGTCGCTGGCATCCATCACCTCCGCACCTTCACATCCCCAGTCCTCCACCTCACTGCCACACCAGCGGTCTCCCCTCCTCCACAAGCCAATCATTGGTACAATTTTTTTCATATCATGCCTCCTCCTTTTGCATAAAAATCTCAGTGTGAAATTTTTTCAATTTTTTTTAAAAGGGGACGGAATTCGTAGTCATACCTCTTTTGAGATATGAAATTTTAATTCCACCTCCATATTAAAAATTTTAATCACATCTTAAATATAAATAAATATTTTCATGTTTTTCTAACCCAATCCGCGTTTGAATTTAACCCATCAACCTAAGAGGAAAAAATACTGATTGATAAACCCTGATAAAGAAATTTGGGGGATTCTATATATATATATAAAATAAAAATAAATATTTTCATGTTAAAATTTATCAATACATTCATCCTATATTTCATTTAGTAACTTCTGTAAAGCCATAAATATTGTTTATTAGTTCTCCACCAAATCATCACCTAACCTTAGAGACTTCTCTAAAGTCATAATTACTGCTGCTATTACTAGAGATGTTTGATCAAAATGTGATTCAACCAAGCTCAAACTCTCAAGACTCAATCCACGGTCTTGTTTATGACGTACAAGACAGAAGACATGCAAATAACTCTCAAAACATAAAGTTATACTTTTTGTATAGTGGATGAGATGTTGTTGGAATGTTTTTAAGTGAGACATAAATGCCATAAAGCCATATGATTTTTTATAAATCCAGGCGTCTCTTTATAAAATCAAGAACTCATTTCCATGAGATTCATTCAAACTTATTATTCACAATTTAGATTCATCATCTCAGTTATCTAGGTTCTTTTCTCAACCGCCGCCCCAAGAGGAAGTACAATATGCACTTCTAAATATTTTACCTAGTTCTTAGTTTAGCCATTATTATTAATACAATATGGAAACTCCAACTTTTCATTCAAAATAAGGTCATTGAATATTTGTTCAGTTCATTTTGGGTAGTTTTAATAAGTTAGGATGTTTTTAAATAAAATGGATGATATGTAAATAGAGTTTTAACTATCTTTTAATTATTTCATTGGGTTTTCTTGTTCTATAGGTCACTACATCTTTTAACATTGTAATGGATTTTACACAAATCAACCAATAAAAGAAAAAGAGAAGAAGTAGTTTTGATCCCACAAAAAACAGATCCTGGAAATGAATTCCAAACATTACATTCAGACCATTGTGGGACTGTGGCTTACAAGTTACAAATTGGGGTTGTCACCTTATAGGAGTACAAGACCACAACAGTGACCAGAACAACCAACCTAAGACACTCTGGACAAAATGATAACTTTGAAGACATTTTCCAGTCCAAAAAAAAAAACTTTGAAGACTAATAACAAGAAGACATGGCATGAATGCACTCTTTTAGTTCAGGTCACCAAAGTAATATTTTTGGTTACTAATTTACTACCATATACGATTGCACCCACATTGATCCAGAAAATGTATTTATTACAAACATATGGGACGATAAGATTTATGAGCCACACACACACCACCATTATTCAAAAGTTCTCATTCTTCACAACAATGTTTAACGCCCTGATTCTATAGATAAAATTGCGCTTTTATCTGAACTGTAGCAGTCAGCTATGTCTTGGATGTATATATTTGATGATCCTCCAATGAGCCTTTCAGTATCTTCTGAATTATCTATAACCCACGGATGGCTATGAAACCCAATTAAACCTTCAAGTTCCATTGCTACTTCCCTCATTGTTGGTCTTTCTTCCCCTCCAATGTTGAGACATCGTTTAGCGAGGTTACAGACTTCAAGGATCAAATCCATCCTCCCTTCATTCACCATCTCATCATCTAAAACATCTATAAGTCTCTCTTCTTTCATGGAAGACAAGAAAAAATTAGCCAAGTTTCTCTCCTCTTCAATTCCTTGACGAAAAATAGCCATCTTCCGCGTCAGGAGCTCCAAGAGAACGACACCAAAACTATAAACATCGCTTTTGTCTGTCAATTGCCCTGTTTGTAAATACTCTGGATCCAAGTATCCCCATGTACCTTGAATGAATGTCACAAATTGATATGTACCTTTCGGTGTTAGCTTTGAAGCTCCGAAGTCAGATACCTTAACCATGAGGTTCTTATCTAAGAGAATGTTCGAAGATTTGACGTCTCCATGGAGGATCGGTGGGGAAGCGTCCCAGTGTAGATAGGCGAGTGCAGATGCAGCTTCTGTGGCGATTCTCAAGCAGTCATTCAAGCATAGTCGACGTCTGCTATGTATAAAATCGAATAGGGTTCCATTGCTGATAAATTCATAAACTAGCATTGGAATCTCAACCTCCACACAGCAACCCAAGAGCTTCACCACATTTTTGTGATTGATTTGAGAAAGAATGAACATCTCATTTGCAAATTGCTTGTTCAACACTTCATCATTGGTTACCAAACACTTCTTAATGGCCAGGACACAATTATCTGCTAAAACTCCTTTAAAAACCGTGCCATGTCCTCCTCTACCGAGGACATTCTTCTCGTCAAAATTATTGGTTGCTCTTTCTAGCTCTTCTTTACTGAAAATTTTGAAAGTAGTACTTGGATGTGAACTGAGTAATCTCTGAAGATCGAACCCGCCATTTTGTTGAAAGAATTTCTCTTTCAGATTGATGAACTTTCTTGTTTGGAATCCCAAGTAAATCCAAGAACCAATTACAATCAAGATCAATGGGATACCAATTCCTGCATATCCAATTAGATTTATCAAAATACATATGTATACAATTTATAATTACAAAAATTGTGAATTTATGCCTAAAATTGTAAGCAAATTAAAGCAAACGATTTAGAAAACGTTACAAATAGCTGCAAAATTTCCTTGCCTTGGTTTGTGACCTATGAGGTTGACAAACCTGGGCGACAGAGAATTCTCCCACAATTTAATTCAAGATAAAAAAATAATTAGAATATGACAATTTTTTATTTGTAACTTCTATCACTTTGATGAGTGTAGGAAAGTAACAAAAAAATTGGTTGATGAGTGAAGTAAAGTAACAAAAAAAATTGGTTAAAAAGGAAAATGATTTTTTATTATATTTATTTCTCCAAAAAATTCAAAAGAATGATTTATTTTTATCTTTCTCCTATGTGATTTTGCAAGAGAGCACTCAAAGTATTCATTGAATTGTGTACAACAGTACAAGTAGATTTTCTTGGGTTGGTTAGTACACCATCTGATATCGAACTTAAATCTTTCTTCAGAAATAGGCAATTCCATTTTTCCATTTATTAAAAAAGATGGAATATATTACGGAACAACTAATCCTGTGTTATTGGTGTGGATAACAGGAGGCATTATCAGTCCATTTGTCTTAGGATTTCGATTAGCCCTGTCAACGGGTCGGGTCGGGGTGGACCCGGACCCGACTCGTGGCAAGACCCGACAGGTCCGGGTCCAATCTAGGACCCGGCGGGTCCAGGGAAATGTGGACCCGACCCGACCCGGATGGTTGACAAAAAAAAAGAAAAAAAAAAGGAAGAGTTCATGTATTTGTTTGCTTTATCATTCTATTTGAAAATTTTTGTAATAAAACATTATTATTAATGAGATTATGTTTGAACATGATCTTATACAATTCAAAAGAAGTAAATGAATTATTAAACAATATCCAAAACAATAACTACTAACATAAAAAACATATTAAACAATATTAACCTAAATAAATTCAAAACAATAAACACTAACATATTAACTAAAATAATAAACATAAATCATGCAACAAACTAATTAATTATACAAATTCAAAAACTAATAAGTTAATTGTCCAAAACAAACCGACGACAATACATTATTAAGTTTATTACATATTAAACAATCAAGTTCTTGCAAGTTGCAACATCAACACAACGAAAAAAATGTTATGATTATGATTATGATTTAAGTAAGAAATAAAATTATGTATCAACTAATACTAATAGTCTTATAATATATGAGCATATATTAATAAAACAATTGGGTCTCGGGTCCAATGGGTCGGGGCGGGGTGGACCCGGACCCGACCCGTTTGTTTGTTTGGATCCAACTCGGGTCGGGTCCAAATCAGGTCGGGTATATTACACGTGTAATCGGGTCCGGGTCTAGACCCGACCCGTTGACAGACCTAATTTGGATGCCTCCCATAAATAAAAAAAAGGAGGGTTTTTTGGTAATTGATTCATCACTTATTCATATTTTGATCTAAGTCTCCAGATTTAAAGGATATGTTCTTTTTAGTCCTTCTCAGAGACTAAAATGAAAATCAAATAATCTAGGGATAAGTCTCTCTCAATGACTAATAAGAAACATACCTTTTAAATCTAGGAACTTAAACCGAAATATGAAGAAATGAGTGATCAATCACATATAGTTTACAGGTACCTAGAAATTAAAAACCCATAAAAAATAGGAAAAAGAACACTAAAAAATTTTGGCAAATATTTGAAGATACTAGAAAAAAAATTTGTTAACAAGTCACTTGGATCAACCATGCATGCTTCCCGCGAAAAAAAATTTATCCTTTTTTTTTTAACAAGTGGTGAGATGTTATGTATTTCTGTATAGCTTTGCAAAATTTACAACTTTCCCATGAAAACTGTGTATGTTACAACTTTCTTCCTTCTTCCTCTGTGTGTGTGTGTGTGAGCGAGCACAATGATAACTCGCTGAGTAAAGACCAAAAATACGGAAAGAAACTCGACGTATCTTATAGAAAAAGAAGCCAACTACATGCATGGGAAGGGAAAATTACCTAGAGCCACCGGCACTATTGGGAATGAACTTTTGCAGTCATACAACCTGGGATCAACACTATGCTTTTCTTTTGGACACTCGCAACTATAACTTCCTTGTGTGTTGGTGCATATCCCTCTGCATTGGATGGCAACTTTGTTGTCCTTGCACTCATCAATGTCTGCAGGCAATCAACGCAACCATAATCAATCACAATTCAAGATGTTGTTGATTACATGCTTCATGAAAATAGAGAAAGAGAGAAGAAAAAACACCTTGACACCCTCCATAAAGATAAGGGTTACCCTCGTAACCAAAGCTGCAATTGCAACGATAACCGGGACCGTTGGTGGAGTCATAGCAATAACTGTTCTCGATGACACAAGCGTAATAGGAGTTGGGTCCCCTTTTAGCCTCTTCGCAAGTCCAATTACCAACTACCCAGTCTAGTACTAATGGAGCCCCACCATTATTCTTTTCATAAAATTCGCTTGAGAGATCCGAAAGGCCATGGAACTTGAACCAATTCAGATCAGCAAGGAAGGCATAGCTGCACGGGTTAAACGCAGAGACATTTGTGTGATTGTTGTAGCTTTTTACGCTGATCTTTATTTGCTTGACCCCCTTCGGAATGGACGTCTGACAGCACCCAATCCCATTGCATGATTCATTGGTCACCATGCTCTGTTTCTCACATATGGAGCGGCATCCAGTTTCGAATTCTGAAAAATCCCCAATGTAGGCGTAGGTGTCACAGCCGAGCGCGGTGAACTTGTTCTGGGTGTGGGAGAAGGTGAAGGGGCTACGAGTAGATAACCTGAAACTCGTCAGGTTGTTGAAAACCTGAAACCCAGATTTGTTGTAGCAGTCCCGAGAAATGTATTGAGTGATGCCAAGCTCTCCAGATGAGAGAGAGATATGTGTTATGTCAATGTTGCTAGTAGAGATGTAGGGGACAAACCGGTCTTCAGTTCTGTTGCAATCAATGCTGAAACCTTCTCTGGAGCAATTTTCACCAATGCCGAATGGGTAGGGGATGCTGATATCACCGCATTTATCTTGGCAGCCGGGTTTTGCTTGGGAGGCAACGAGTGTTAGCCGTAGGAACTGAAGTAACAACGCTCCCAAGACCATCTTCTTTTTTGAGTTTTGTGTTATGGGTGGTGATAAAAAGGGAGGAATGTAAAGCCTCTCTTTATGGGAAGTGATCAATTCAGGGCTAGGTAGAGTGGATTAACTTTTCATTTATTATGTTCTAATACAATTTGGCATCATTGCTGTTGTAAGCAGCACGAAGTCAATTGGCCTGGATGAAGATTATTGGGTTACTATTAAGTTTAATTTTAAGAGTCCTTTTCAGCTTATACGTAACAAGAGAGAGTCATGCAAACAAACCACTCCGATTTAACTTGGTCTCTATTTCAATTATACTCTCTACAAAAAATTTCTGCATGCTTAGGTAAAAATAATAAAGATGCCCAAAAATAAAAAGATATTCAAATGGGACCATTTTGTGGTCATGTTAAATTTGGATAGTTTATACTCCGATGGATGGAATGTAATGCTAATATGGCATTTGGGACCGTTTTGTTGAAAAAATAGATATCGGAATCAGATTATGAAGAAGAAATAAACCAACCACGCGAGATTAAGGTGGCCCTTTTGCTGAACCCGAGGGTTAGACAGAGAAGAAGCTTGACCAGAGCTGTCTAATACAGTGAAATTCTATCCTTGATCGATGGGGATAAAAAAAAATAGCCATTCTGGAGGAAGTAGTGGTAGAAGCAGTACAATCTTGGGGACATTTTTTTTCTTTTTAAAAACTGGTGCCCTTAGTATTTTATCTTGGTCATTATTTATGGAAAGGGGTGTTAATTGACTTTCTTGGAACGTTTGCAAATGAGGACATATTCTTGCTGGATATGTTTGGGGAAAACACAGTCCACACTCCATTCTCGCGGTTCATCAAAGAACTATAGGGGCCTAAGCTCACACTCAGCTTGCAAGGTAATATTAGATTATTATGGATCGCTTCGCTCTTGAAGAAATTTAAAAATGAAAATATAATTTTTTTTATTTATTATAATCTATTTATATCTTCCATTTATAATCTAGTTAAAAATGAATTTTTATTTCTCATAATTTATTATCAACCATTTAATAAAATTAAAAAAATTGATTTTTTTTATTTCTTATAATATATATCATGTATGTGGATTTAAATTTTTTTTAATGGGTAATTTGAGGAATGTAAAATTGCATTATAATTTATCATGTATTTAAATTTAAAAAATGAAACCTAATTATTTGAAAACCTAAACCTTTTTTTTAAATAAAACTTTATTTGTTACTTATAATATATCTATATTATATATTTGAATTTAAATTTAAATTTTTGTTAAGGGGCAATGTGGGAAAGTAAAATTAGACTTTTTTTTAATAAGTTATTAAAAAAACAGGTGTATGTATGTTAAGGAAGAGATGAGATTCGGTTAATTGCCAGATTACATCATAAATTGTCAAATCTCAATCATGTGATCATTAAAAGATGACACATGTCACATTACATTATAAATACGTGAGATTATAAAAAGATAAACATATGTATTGGAGATTGATATAAACTGATGAATAAAGTATGATTGAACTCAATCTCATTGTGAAACTCTTTCAAGCCCTTTTTTTTAAAAAAATATTCTCGCCCCCAATGTTGTCGATCATATTCTAACCCTCCCTGGCGACTAGGAGACCTGATTCATTGGAGTGAGCCCATTCATTTCTATTTTCATATGAATTGTCAACTTAATAACGACATATTATATGGTGCAATCTCAAGTTGATACGGTTCATCTCTTTTTTTTAGTGTTTTCCCTTCAATGTGAAAATTTTAAATCATTTACCTTTTCATCACCAAATTAACTCGATTTAATAAAAAGTCAACCCCATCTCCAATTGGTAACAACTTGCCGTATCATCTGCCTTAAAAATTGAAAGAAACTAAATGTAAATGGCAGCTGAGGTTTCTTTGCTCGGTCAATTGTTCTTGGATGAAGTCTCATTAGATATGTGTCACATCATATTATATGGTATAGTCTCATTAGATATGTGTTCTATCATATTATTATAAACACGTGAGATTTTAAAAATATAAAAATATATCAATCATTTATTGAAGAATGATAAGACATGCATAGACTCTTTCAAACCCTTTCGAAAAAAATATCCTTGCCCCCCAATATTGCGCATCATATTCTAACCCTCCCTGGTGATCAGGAGACCTGATTCATTGGAGTGAGCCCATTCATTTCTAATGAATTGACCACTTAATAACGGCATATAATATGGTGTAATTTCAAGTTGCATACGAATTATTTGTTTTTTACTGACTAAATGTTCCAATCTTTTCATATGATTGAAAGTCGGATCTTTTTTAGCCCCCGTTTGGATACAGAATAGATTAGAGAAAAACCTAGAATAAAATAGAATAAGTAATTTTTTGTATTTAGATACAGTGAATATGGTATAAAGTGGTATATAGATTTTATCCAACCATTGAAATTAAAATTATTCTAATTTATTCCATCCAAAAAATATGTGGGTCCACTTTCAAATCAACTGTCATCACCTCTTATAGATCAACTGTTAAATTAACTATCATCATTTTTTCACTTTTTATAAATCATTATCTATATTTTATTCTCATTCTATTCAAACAACAAAAAAAACTTTATTATTACGTTACCAACGAGAATAATTCAAAACACAATCAAACATAAAATTACTATGTTGGTATAACCATATACCCCGGAAATAGTTTTATTCTATATTCAAACATGGGCTTAGAGTTTTCCCTCACCTCAATGTGATAATTTTAAATCGTTTACTCTCAAATTAAATGTCACCACTTTTTATAGATCAACTGTCAAATCAACTATCATCATTTTTTCACTTTTTATAATCATTATCTACACTTTATTCTCATTTTATCCAAATAACAAAAAAATTTATTATTATATATGTTTTCAACGAGAATAATTCAAAACATAATCAAACACAAAATTACTATGTTGGTATAACTGTATACCCCAGAATAAGTTTTATTCTATATTCAAACATGGGCTTAGAGATTTCCCTCACCTCAATGTGAATTTTAAATAAGGGTTATCAAAAAGCCTGAAGCCCAAAAACCCGGTCCACCCAGCCCGGGCCCGTTCTGAGGGAGGGCCGGGCTTACTTCTGGAAGCCCGGCCCTGCCCACGGGCCAGCCCGAAATGGGCCCGTTCGGGCTGGCCCGTAGGCCCGCCAACCTGCCCGGCCCGTGGGGCCCATTGGGGGCCCAACATTTAAAAATAAATGGGGGCAATTGCCCCCATTTCATTTTTTTGAAAATGGGGGACACCTGTCCCCTTAATTAAGAGGGACAGGTGTCCCCCATTAGAAAAAGGGGGCCAAGGTGGGGTCCAACTTGGGCCCGTGAATTAATGGGCGGGAGCCTCTCCCGCCCATTTCAATTTTTTTTTTTTTTTTTTTAAACAAGCCCGTAGCCTGCCTTTATGCCCGAAAGTGAGCCCGGCCCATTGCCGATGCCTAATTTTAAATCATTTACTTTTTAATCACCAAATTAACTCGACTTAAATATCAAGTCAACCCCATCTCCATCTCCTATTTGTAACAACTTGCCGTATCATCTGCCTTAGATAATTGAAAGAAATTAAATGCAAATGGCAGCTGAGGTTTTCTTTGTTTGGTCGAATGTTCATAGATGAAGTTAGCAAAACCAGAGTTTTTAAAAATTCATAAAAGTTGAAACACATGTAAATAACTACTAATCGACACATAAGGGCATTGATCTCCAACCCACTCTCTCCTCACTGATTTTTTTAGGGAAACATCGAAAAACACTCCAACTTACTACCTAAATATTTCCATAAAGTAGGAAAATTGATTTGGAAGAGCCAAATTCTTTCTCCAAATATTAGAGTTCATGAGATTAAATGCATTTTTAATGTAATAGGATGATTTGTCCTTAATAGGAGGGATATAAATATAGTCCATTCCATGTATTTGTGTCATTATAATTTGAGAAGAGAAAAAAATAGGGCGGATTGGAAAAATGCACTTGAAAAGAGGAAAGAATTTAGGCTTATTTTGCATTTATTCTTTTATCATAAATCACTTTACTTTGTATTAGTTTGCTTCCAATTTAAATTCTATTAAATTATTTGTCTTGCTAATGGACTCCTGTCCAGATTTTTTTGTCAGTGTTTAGTTCGCATTGAACTATTTGAGTTGTACAAAAAAAAATATTCTGACTAATAGTCTTGTGGATATAAATATAAATCTATCTCTTTACCTATATCTCAATTATAAAAGAAGTAGATAATACCAACTAGAAGAAAATATTTAACAATAATAAAAAATCATATATAAAATGAAACATAAAATAAAATAATCACTCTAAATAAGCATGTTACATATATTATTTAAATGCCAAAGTTGACTAGACAGAAAAAATGCCAACCGGTTATTTTGTACGATTGGGAATATGAATTGTATTCATTAAAAAATGTTATTAAGGAAAGGGTATACTAGATATATATATATAAAAATCCACCAATATTCTCAAAACTACATCAAATTAATTCCACCCAATTTCCCACTTGAATGGATTTTGAATTCATTTGAACCCATATTTTGAATTTTACAAGTAAATTTTCATGTTTTGCTAGTTGTTTAATGGATAGTACAATGAGAGGAGAATAGGAGGGCCTAATTGGAGAATTACGGGCTGTTTTATTCCATAGTGGAATAAGGGGAGAATATTAAGGAATATGGGAGAAAAAGATTAAAAACTATTTATTTAGAAGGAATATATGAGTATGACTATGTCAGGATATATGAGAATAAGCTAATATTTGTATTTTATGACTCCCTTGAAATTGTGTTATTCCTACTCAATCTATTCAAGTGGTATAAGAGGGAGCCCAGATATCAAATCATCTATCACCACCACATATAAATTGGGGGGCTCACATATCAAATCAATTTTCATCTCTTATAAATTTTTATCCACATCTTATTCATATTTTGTTCACAATTTATCCATGGTTAATTAAATAAAAAAAACTTTATTATTATATTTTCTAACGAAAATAAATAAATAAATACAAAAAGAAAATCATTTGTTCCACTAGTATGGATATCAATTTCTAGAATATAGTTATCAATTCTTAGAATATTCATTAACCTTAGAAGAACTTATCTCTTTTCAAACAACATCTAAGAAATGAGATCAATTTAGAATACCACCAACCAAAGAGAGTTTCTTTCTTTTGATATAGGGAAAGGATGAGGAGAATTTGAGATGCTCTTATTAGACTTTATACATACAAATAATTGAAGCCGTTTAAAGAATATACAGAGTAGTTCTTCGTCATATAAAACTTTGACCATTTTATTGTATTCAGAGGTAAAATGCACCCCCATTTAATTGATTAAACATGCATTAATTGGATGGTATAGATGTTAAAATAATAGAATATCATACGCATCATTTATTTTTGGCTATTTACATATTTTTATGATATCATTAGTACATATCCATTTTTTTAAAAGCATCAATATTTAATGGAGTTCATCATAACTCAAATTATATTGATAGATATTTCACAAAATCCATCTAATCACAAAAAATTTATAATAAAAAAAATTATCTATATGAAAATGTGTGAAATATATCAATAAAATGAAGATGGTGAAATATTTTAACAAAGTTAAGAGATATTGAATGTATTAAGGATATTTAATTTCATAATGATATATTAGTCTTTTGTGTTTCTAAAATTGTAAAATAAGATTTTTTTTAAGTATTATTTTTAAAAGTTGTTGTTTTGAATATTTTTAATTTTGAGAGACTTTTTTAATCATTTTTTCATTCATTAATCCATCCAAACTCGCTGTTGTCAGCCAAGGCCAAGTCATTTTATTTTGGAAACTCAAATATGAATAAAGATTTAAAAAAATAAAATATCATCTACTGCATTGTAGCACAACACAGATTTAAATTACATATTATGATTATACATGATAAAAATTGATAAACAATATCATATAAGATATATATAAGAAACACGGTATAATGTATAATAATAAATCTGATTGATTTTTATAGAGATATTGTTGTTTTGTAGGAAAAATAGGTTTTTAGTGTAGAATAAAGAGAGATATTAAAGATTTAATTACATAAGGACATATTAGTCTTTTGTGTTTTCAAAATTGTGAAATGGGACTTTTTTAGGTATAATTTTAAAAAATGACTGATTTGGGTATTTTAAACTTTTAAGAAATTTTTTTAATCATTTTCTCTTAATGAATTACATCATGGGAATTTATAATGTTTTAATTATGAGAAAAATGACATTTAGTTTTTCAAATAGCGCTGATGGATGGACAAACAAAAGATATTAAATTTCATTACAAGGTGGTAACGGCCATCCCATATTCCCGTGTCTTTTGGGAATGGCGCACACTAAATGGAGGATCTCAATAATTAATTTTTATTATTATTTTTTATATTTATAATCATTAGAGATAAAAATTATTATGAGATTAACATGAAATACTATACAGTGAAATAAGTCATTTTTTTAATTGATTATATTTTAAGTTATTCTCGTTATGAAACATGCATGATAATGAAGTTTTTATTGTTTGATTGACAAAGAATAAAATGTGGATAATAAGTAAATATAATGTGAATGAGAATTTAAAAGATGTGAATAAAGATTTATAAAATGTAAAAAATAATTTTACATATGGATCCATTAATTGATGATATGTGAATTGACATGTGCGCACTCTTATACTAAAATAGATTTAGTGAAATAACTTAATTTCAGAGGGAGGCTAGAATTAAGCATCTCAATTATAAAAAAAATCTAAATCCGATCTGAATTCATATCCGAAAAATTCAGAATATCCGATATTTGGAGATCTAGAGTTATAGATATCAGTCTATTCCATCTGAAAAATATCCGTATCCGACATATATTATAAAAATATATATTTATATTATATATTGTCATATTATTATTTTGCATTATTAATCACAATGATAATATTTTATAGTACTATTAAATTTACAATATATGATATTTGAAAGAGAGAATAAGCTTTAAAATCTCAATTTTAATTTTGATATTTCTTTAAAATATCACTGATTATCCAAATTAATGTTAATATTCAAAAATGTCAATTGTTTAAAAAAATATCTGTATATGATCCGTATTTAAAGGAATCTGAATCTGAATTCAAAAGTTAAATATGGATATTAACATATTCAATTTGTATCCGCCTGATTAACAGGCCTAACTTGGATTGTTAGATATTCTAGCATAGCCGTCTCCTCTATTTCATGCAAGTAGGCCATTACTACGTATCGTAGAAAAGAATATGATAATATACATTTCAAGGAGATGTGAGTGCATCCCAAACAGCCTCGTTGTGTGGTACGGGACATCTCCCCCTTTGGACTAATGCGAGTAGGTTCGACCCTGCTGTGAGCAAGGTGTGGGAAAAATTGCCTTACAGGCTAGTTCAATTGGGGTTTTAAGTTTTAACCCACAACTTGTTCGGCCCATGTTGGCCCATCTAACCAACACTAGTGTGTGTTGGGATTTTAAATAGCCCTCATAAAAAATAAAAAAATAAAAAAAAGGAAATGTACCAAATTTTCACAGTTAAGGCAATAATGCCCTTATGATATAGCATATGACTACACTTTTTTACGGATCCAATCAAATATACAAGATCTACAGGTTCCAACGATGCTGTTAATTCTTCACGAAGAATGTCAGAATAATAGGCTTTAACAATCTGTTGATTTCTCAAAAAATACTAGATGATAGAACTCTACGTAATTGATATTCACCATGAATAACAAAATGAAGGAAAATAATAAATTTATCAACCAAATCATTTTTTTAATTATATGATAACAAACTAAGCCTACTTATAGAGCTGAGAATCCTTAACAAATTAGGATCTCAACAAATCTCTCAAATCACAAATAAATAAATCCTAATTAGATCATATCCTAACTCTTTGAATATCAAACCCGCCGTTTTGCTGAAAGAATTTCTCTTTGAGAAGGATGAACTTTCTTGTTTGAAGTCCCAAGTAAATCCAAGAACAAATTACAATGAAGATCAAAGGGATGCCGATTCCTGCATGTCCGAGAGTGTCCAATTAGACTATCAATAAAATTATGTTAATAAAAAATGATTGGTTACGGGTCCCTAAAATCAGATGGCAATTTAATTAAAATCCAAACATAAAAAGGAGATGAGGAATATGCTCTAAGCAGAAGCAAACATTTAAAAAAAGGAATAAAGCGAAGACAAATAACAAAAAAAAATTGTTAAAAAATTATGGTGATTGAATTGTCTACAAGTAGATTTTAACCATGCTCATCCGTGTGCAGTAGTATGGGAGACTGGGCTAAAAAATAAATTGAGTATATCAACACCCATTAACCCTTGGGGTGTGACATGATGATGTAAGGTCATCTAGCATAGATATCATAAACTTCAGTTCATTATTAATTAGCTAGCTATAGACACAACTAAAAAATTCAACTGTATGATAGAGAGATTTACCAAGAGCCACGGGCACAAGTGGAAATGGACTTTTGCATTCAAACCTGGGATCATCACTATGCTTTCCTTTTGGGCACTCACAACTATAGTTTCCTAGTGTGTTCTTGCAGATGCCACTGCATGGGTTGTCCTTGCACTCATCAATGTCTAGTAATTCAATGCAAGATGTCATTAATTAATCAGTATCATGAAAACAGAATGCCCCGCGCGCGTGGCTGTGTGTTGTGGATAGGAAGAGAGAAAGAGATGAAAAATTACCTTGACATTCCCCTATGAAGATAAGGGTTACCCTCATACCCAGCGCTGCAATTGCAACGATAACCGGGCCGTCGTTGAAGTTATAGCAGTAACTGTTCTCGCCGACACAAGCATAGTCGGGTGCGCTTACAGCATCCTCGCAAGTCTCTCTGCCAGTAGTCCATGACATAGCACCAACGGAGCACTACCATTATTCAAATCGAAAAAGTTGACGGAGAGATCCGAAATGCCATGGAACGTGAACCAATTCAGATCTGCAAGGAAGGCATAGCTGCACGGGTTGAATTCATAAACTGATGTGTGATTCTTATAGCTTTTTAGATCGATTTTGACGTCCTTGACCCCCTTCGGAATGTACTCGCACCCCAACCCATTGCATGATCCATTGGTCACTGGAGGTGCAGAAATTGACTGGTCGGATTCGGCTCATTAAGATCCGTCGACTCCGCTCCTCCCTTTGATCCTGCAGGCTTCCCTCCCTCTAGGGTGTTGTGGAAAATTTATTCTTTGATTTTTATCTTTGGAGATCAAGTCTACTTCCCTTTTTATAATGTTTTTTTAATCCCTATTATAACCTTTTGGAGATCGCTATCGAACGGATGAGATGGGATTTCATATTCTAAGGATAAATCCTATGCAATTGCTGGGATTTGCACTATCTATAGCCATTATCCTTTTCCAGATTTACTAAGATTAAGGAGTTGACTAATTATTGATTCTATTCCTAAGGCATATCCATGCAATCCTGGAGGATCAGTCCTTTGATGCTCCCATATTTGCTGGATTTGCATTCACCCAGAAAATCAACAAGCTGATCACCTTTAACTGAATTGAGGTTTTTGGACTTTGGTAGGCTGGCGGACCGGATCCACTCGTAGAGGGCAATTCGGGCCGTGGGCTGTCGCTTGATTGAATTGTGGGCCTCCGTCGCATGGAGCTGCCCAGATGGACTTCATTTTTGGGCCCTATAGTCACCATGCTTGGGTTTTCACAGACGGACTCGCACCCAGTTTCGAACTCCATAACGTTGTCAGCGGGCTTCAAGATGTGGGCGTAGGTAGGGCCGACCCTGAAAATTGAATTTTTTGAATGGGCCCTAGGTGAAATTTGAAAGTGGGGTCCCATGCATTATTTTTTAAAAAAAATCTAGATTGTTTTAATTTTTCACATTACCAATATTACTAGATAAATATACAATATTAGATAATTTAAATTAAAACATTATACAATATCATATGCATTTAATAAAACAAAAAAATTAAATTTTAAAAATTGAAATGTCTATTGAATTATAGTTTGAGAGATTTAGAGAAAAAAAGAAATTTTAGGAGAATATCATATTGAAAAAGTTTGTTGAGAGGGATTAATAAACTAATACATCTCACTGTACATTTTATTAAAGTCCATTGAATATATGATTTTTAGAGGGTCCTTGTTGGGTAGGGGCTCTAGGCAATTGCCTTGGTGGTCTTGCCCCACGGCTGACTCTAGGCGCAGGTGTCGCAAACTTGTTTTGGGTGTTGGAGAAGATGTAAGGGCCAACAGTAGCTAGCGTGAATCTAGGCTGGTTGTTTGCCACCTGAGACCCGGAATTGTTGTAGCAATCCTGAGCAATGTATTGATTGACGACCATATATCCAGTTGAAAGAGAGATGTTTGTTATGTCAATGTTGCCACCAGAGATATAGGGACGAACCCGCCATGATCTGTACTGTTGCAATTGATGCCGAAGCCTTCCGTGGAGCAATTTTCACCGATGCCGAATGGGTAGGGGATGCTGATATCGCCGCATTTGTCTGGGCAGCCAGGCTTGGCTTGGGAGGCAACGAGTGTTACCCGTAGGAACTGAAGCAACAACACTCCCAAGACCATAATCTTGTGAGTTTCTGAATGTTATGGGTAGTGATTAATGTTGATTGGTTTGGAAAGTGAGACATCGTGAAGCCTCAGTTTATATAAGCGATCGACTTCAGTGCACTCTTTATTTCTAGTTACCAAAGTGTACCATAATAGGCAGGAAAACGCGTTGTGTGTGTAAATTGGAATGAATTACAAACACAAGTGAAGAAGATATGACTAGTTCGCCATGTTTAACATCAGTAATAATTCTAAACGCACTGCACAACACGTTTCTCCGACAGAGACTCAGGACTTTAGGAAACATTGACATGGCCTTGGCTCACAGATGCACGTTAACGGGTCCTATACGATCGGTTTGGCTTGGATGACTCAAGTCATTGATCAAGATCGATCAATGGTCAACAGTAAGCGACGAACAAAACGGGAATTATTATAACGCGATTCGTGGGACATGGTATTAGAAGCCTCCTCGATTGATAGCAAATGTTATTCAATTTTCATATACCGGGAATTTATTTTTATTTTTTCTACAATGTAACCATACAAATCGTACGTGAAGCTAATTAACAAATCCTATGTTTGTATTTGTTTAACAAGTATATGCATTTCTTTATAAGATACATGATATGACATAAATCAAGTACATGTCAAATGAATACATGTAACTTTTATTAACTTTTAAAACAATAATTGAAATTAAAAATAAATTTTGAAGATAGAATTAATTTAAAAAACGTTATGTTCAAATGCAAGATATGTAAATCAAGTGTATAATTTTACTTGTCACGTGAATCTCTGCTTAGTTAGTAAGGGACACCCCACCTCTTCTTAGAGGTGGGACGTTCGACCTTTGTCTTTGACAAGGAGAAAAAGTGGCCAGCCCAGTTGGACTTGGTTTCATAGGCAGTGTGGTACAGTATGATAGCACAGTTGGCTTGGTTTCATGGGCAATAGCTCAATATGTTGTAAGGCCTTCTATAGGCCTGATATTGTATGTTGCACAGGGACTTGTAGCTCCACCAGAGCCTTTAATACAAAAAAAAAGAAAGTGTAGAACCTTAGTAGGTTTATTTTTTTGTGTATCCCTGAAATAGTACGAACTGGTGGACATGCTGGCCTTTTGGACCTGAGAGAGTGGGAGGGCTGTGTAACCCTGCTTATTGAATAATAATTCAGTTTCTTTGAATAACTTCTGCGGAATAGCAATTCTGGGAGAGTTGGAAGATTACACATTTATACACAAAAAAAAGGAGTTACTCTGTTTCTCCTATATATATAATAACAGCGGAACAGTTTTCCAAATTTTCAGCCTCTGTTTTAGGTTATATGAAGGTTTATACATGTAGGTTGAAATATTAAATCCATCAAAATAGATTGGAAAATGTTAAAGAGAGTCATTCATCCAATCATTTTTACAATCCCAAAATGTTTTTTTTTTAATATAAAAACTTGTTTGATGAAGAATATAATGAACTAAATCAATGTCTTTATATTTTTTAAGTTATTAGATACTAGTTCAATATATCATAAAAGAGTGTTGTAACAACATTGTTTTTTTAACCTCAATTCCAATCTTATATACGTCGATAAAAAATCAACAGAGCATATATTAATCATATAATCATGTAAACGCGGTATTTACTTTGATAAAAAAATTCATATTTTCTATAAATGCATTCACACAATTCATCGACGTATATTCAAGCATGTATCTCATTAAATGATGTATACAATTTTTAAGAAATTCAAAACACGTGTAGATTAAGATTGGGACCGAAAAAATAGTTGTACGTAACATTATCCATAATAAAATATATATGCTAGATCATGACTATTAGAATAACTACAAGAATGACTAGAGGTCAGGTAGATTTCTCATTTCTCAAGCATTATGACAGAGCATACTCATTTTGATTTCAATTTAGAGTGTTGTTATGCTCAATCCGTAGAAACAGTCTTATGGATAGTCATATACCTTGAGAGATGATGTCGAGGTATATGCCTTCCACTCTGAAATATATATTTTGTTAACAATTTTTCATGTTTTCAATCCTACATCTAAATGACAGATAATAAATTTATACATAAATTTTTCATAAAACATATATTTTAAAAAATTAAATTATGTACGATATTATTTCAATCCCAGTGAACTGTGCCCAACATTATTCTCCATTTTATGCGCAACTCCAAATATATTTGTGCTGTCATGAATAGTTGTCCTCCAAATAAGCGAACACATGAGACCACACCAACTTGGCCAAGTCACAAGAGCTGTAGTGGTGGGAGCACAAAGTGGACCCTCTCATGTTGTCTTTGGTTAGTTCTATAGGATTCAATTGGAAGTAAAGAACCCAAACAGAACAAAACCAAACCCAAGCCCACCCTCAAAAGATTTCCTCCTCGGAAGCAACTCACCATCCCTTTCTGGCGCCAATAACCAATTGTTCATCCTTTAAAAAAAAATCAATTTATTAAAAGTGATGTAAAAGAGACAAAAGAGGCCGTAAAACAGAGACCCAATTCAAAAAGAAGGGAAAGAAAAGCATCGATTTGTTCTCCACTCACTTCTCTGCCTTCCATCTCTCTGTCACCCTCTCTTTGGGTTGATTGTTTTTGGAGGAAGTTCCAGATGCCGATGCCCCCTCCCACCCAAATATAAAATATAAAACATATAGAAATTTTTGTCTCTCCTCTTCTTCTCCTGTACCCTTCTTTTTAAGTCTCTTCTTTTTCTCTCACCAACCTTATCTACCGTCCAAAGCGCGCGAGAGAGAGGGAGAGATAGAGACGAAAAAAGGGATTTTGATTGGGAGGTGTCACTGATAATTTGATGGGTTCTTCGTCGGGACAAGGAGGAGGAGGAGGAGGAGGCAGTGGGAGCTACGATTACTCGTTCAAGGTTTTGCTGATTGGGGATTCTGGGGTTGGGAAGAGTAGTCTTCTCGTCAGCTTCATCTCCACCCTAACCGACGATATCGCCCCTACTATCGGTATGCTTTGTGGTTTCTATGCTCTGTTGGGTGTCGTCTGGTTCTGTAATAGATTTGTTTGCATTCTGTGTGTTTGATTCGCTTGGCTTTCTTTCTTTCTTTCTTTCAGTATGAGAATGCCTCATCTGATGGTTCTATTAGACTGTAACCGATTGACATATATCGGGAAAGATAGTTTGATTTATGGCAGTTATCCGATCTCAGAACCATATAATTCCATCAATACTTGAGTAGATTGTAGTGCAAAGCCCAACCTCCAAAACCGCACAATGAAATTAGTAGCTGTTAGAAATAAGGGAGATAAAATAATAATAATGAAACCTTAAAACACTTGTTCCAGTAGAGAGGGGCTAAGACCCTTTATATAATAGTACAAGGTGGTGTTACACGTGTAACACACTAACAAACTAATATCATAACAAACTAATATAATAACAAACCTAAGATAATAACAAATCTATCTAATATCTTTAACACCCTCTCCTAAACTCTGAAGGGTTGTACCCTTAGAGTTTACACAAAGATGATAAACTAAACATCTTATTTTCAAACACCTCCAATTTAATTTTGTGAATTGATAATCGTCATCTGTCTTTTGGATCCATCACTTCGCTCCCGCTCTTCTTGAGTCAGTCGAAGTCGATCCCGCTCTTTGAGTCAGTCAGAGTCGCTCCCACTCTTCTTGAGTCAGTCAGAGTCGCTCCCACTCTTCTTGAGTCAGTCAGAGTCGCTCCCGCTCTTTGAGTCAGTCAGAGTCGCTCCCGCTCTTTGAGTCAGTCAGAATTGCTGGTCCACTAGATCAGATGGCGCACGTAGGGCTAACAGAGGTTCAAGGAGAAGACGGAGGGCACAGACGAACGCGGACAGGCAGCAGAGACAGCACGCGGACAATAGTGGTGGAGATTCTTTAACACCCTCTCCCAAACTCTGAAGGGTAGAACCCTTAGAGTTTGCATAAAAATGAGACGACAGCGAAGACAGTGACGGACGGCCGGTGGCGGTTGGTGCAGACGAGCGCGGACATGCGCCAACGGAGAAGAAGTAGAAGAAACGCGACGCGGATGACGACGCAAACGGTGCAGACTAGCGCAAGAAGAGAGGCGCGCTGACAGAGAAGAAGAAAAAAGAAAACGACAGTGCGCAAATACAATGATGGCGCACGAAAAACAAAGGTGCACGAGGACGATAGCGCACGAAAACGATGGTGCGCGGGAACAACGGTGCACGGAGACAACGGTGCGCGAAAAACAACGGCGCACGAAAACGACGGTGCGCGAATATGATAGCGCACAGAGGCAGCGATGCTGCATAAAAATGACGCCACTTGGTGAACGACGACGGCGTGCGAAGATGACGGCACGCAGAGACGATAACGACAGTAGCGTGCGAAAACGACAACGCTACGAACAGGATCTCAAAGAAGAAGAAGATCCAAGGAAGAAAAGAAACGATGATGTTGAAACTGACGAAAAATCAGAAGAAAATGGGAAAAAACATATACGGATGCGTAGAGAATGAAAAACTGAACAAAATGAGTACCTGGATGACTAGATTCGGAGTCCGAAAGAAGTCGTAATGATCTAGGAAAGAAACGCATCAAAACGTGGCCGAACGGTGATCTGACGGGTTGGTGCGCTGGCAGATCCGGACTGGTGGGCCGGGCTGCGGACGTGGATCCGCGGACGAGGACGAGCGGGCAGTGGGCCGAGCGTGCGTCAACAGTGGAACGCGTAAAACGCGGTCAAGAAACCGCGTGGAGCGCACGCGGCCGACTGGACAAATATCGCGTGATGTTCGAGATGACGATGTGGACAAGATCCTCACGTAACCCAAGATTAATTCCATGCATTAGTGAAATCAATCCGAACTGCTGTAGATGGTTTGTGCTCCCACTTATCCTCAACCAATCAAGATTAATATATATCTCAATAAATCCACAGAAGAAATCCGTGTATGAGATCTCGCCAAATCAGCACAGCTCGTGTATGGTGTAGAATATGTTGATATCTCGCCAAATCAGATTTGATATGTTGCAAAAATCACGGCACCGACGAGATCCGGCTGCGTGTGGTGTAGAATCACGGGACGGGTTGCACCGACGGGGACGATAGCGCGACGGTGATGATGACGATGATGAAGATAGCGGTGCGCGACACAGATGACGATTATCAATTCACGGCACCGACGAGATCCGGCGTGTGGTGTAGAATCACGGGATGGGTTGCACCGACGGGGACGATAGCGCGACGGTGATGATGACGATGATGAAGATAGCGGTGCGCGACAGGCCTGACGGGGACGACGTAGGCAAGCGCAACGACGGGAGCGGCCGGTGCGGGAGCACGACGGGCAAATCACGATGGGCTGATCTGCCGGGGCGTCGCTCGGGCACGCGGATGCGGACGGCGCGCGACAGACGGCGTTCGTGCACGGACAGTGATGATGATGCGTCGTTGACGACGCGAAGAAGACGACGGTGCGAACAACGCGAAATCGTAATGAATACGACGACAACACAAAGAACGGAAGAAAATATGAGTATCAAAAGTCTTCCCCCCTTCAATCGGAGCGGGGAAGAGGGGAAAAAAAAACTTTTGTGGATCTAGGGTTTATGGCTTTGATACCATGTTAGAAATAAGGGAGAGAAAAATAATAATAATGAAACCCTAAAACTCTTGTTCCATTAGAGAGGGACTAAGGTCCTTTATATAATAGTACAAGGTGGTGTTACACGTGTAACACACTAACAAACTAATATCATAACAAACTAAGGCTTCTACTTTGTCGGTTTAGTGTCAGGGCCTTTTTTTGTTGCCACTGTATGAATCACCCTTTCATGAGTCATGACAGTTTCCAAGGCCATAGGTGTAGTGTTCATTGTTAACCAAGATTTCCCTTCATTTTATATGACATCTAATTGAGATGGTAGGGAAAGGCGTTGTAACATTTTTGGTTGGACGGTGACAGCCTGAAAACTATGTAATTTTTTGTTGGTATCTCATATAAAACTGTCACAAGGGGCTATGTGATGCAGTAAATTGCAAAGAAATCCAGATAACAGAAGCAACAAAAGCAGTCCTTATCTTTCATTGCTATGCGTCTGTTTTGACATGCACTTCCTGGTTTTGGAGCCTATCATGCACCTTTCTGAACCTAGAAATTACACATCTATCCTTATTATGTAACAACAATCTTAAGCCTTCTGGCAATTCTTTTTTTTTAGTCTTTTTTGTCAGCTCATGCTCATGTTCTGCATTGGCTCACGTGTGTTTGCTCATGTTTGAGCTATAATTGATTGCTGGCTATGTTACTATTTTTAAAGCTTATTATTTTATTTCTCTAAAACTTTACATGCATAGGTGTTGATTTCAAGATCAAGCATCTAACAGTTGGTGGAAAAAAATTGAAGCTTACAATTTGGGACACCGGTATGCTTGTATTTGTTTTATAAGTGTGAAAGAAACACCCGAATATTTATTTTGGTTTCTTTTATGAGTTTCTCTTGATTGGCTTCAGGTTAACTTTTAATACAAGATGTGTGATGTATAAAAGTTCATGCACACATAATGATGTATTGGTGACTGAATTGTCATACTTATCATTTTATCTTGCAGCTGGGCAGGAGAGGTTTAGAACATTAACAAGTTCTTACTATAGAGGTGCACAAGGAATAATTCTTGGTAAGTCATTCGATCATTCACAAGTTGTTACTATAGATAAGTTCTGTTATTTTATTTAACTTGCATTGATGTTATGGCTTCCTGTCTAATGTTTATTATCCAATAAGTTGCCCCCATTATATATTGTCAGTATCATTTTTTCGCATTAGTCATCTTAAGGTACAGGAATTTTCTTGAGTTTGACATATAAGTCATGCAAATAGATTTGACATTGAAACCAGCATGGGTCGTTTTATTCCAATGTTTTGAGGTTGCTCAACTGAATCCTAATACACATGAGTTTCTTCCACTGCTGATTCCTCTGGTAAGATGAGTTTATTTATCTTGCCAATTAGCTTAAGTTGCTAGTTGACACATGACTTGACACATGGTCTGACGTGATAATGTTTGCATGTGATAGGCATTCTTACATAGCGCTGTTTAATGCATGCTATCTTTTTCCATATTCTGATAGAAGAGTTTCAATTTATTTGACGTAGTGACTGCATATTTTTTCCATAATAGGTTATAAAAATGAGATCTAGTCTCTACCTCTGTTTCATGGAAGACTGAAACACATTCTTATTAATAGGCCCGATACAGATGATTCTTTCCTTATAGATGTTTGTTCTGATGGATTATTGGTTGTGCAGCCCTTAGGATTTGGTTTGTGTCCAATATGCAGTTCACAGAACATCATGTGATCATGCATAGATTTGAGTTGAATGACTTGTGCTTTCTTGGTAATTATATGCGTCACTTAGCTGCTTGCATAATGTAAGGATCACCTAATAACTATCTGTTTGTATCTGTAATCTTGTGGTCTTTATAGCTCTGGCATCTGGTTCCTTAATTTCCAACACACACAAAAGAAAATTTCACATGGTATTCTAATCTTGTGATCTATAAACCTTGATTTATTTATGAATGTAATGCAATAGGGAACAAATGCTATAGAACCTGATGTTATGAGGGTAAACGTCACATACAAGCAAGATGGAAATCATACATTTCAGAATCTTGCAAACTTTTTTTTGGTGATAGAAGTTAAGAGTTTACCATATTCAAAATTTATTGAAAGATAAATTGGGTGCAATACCAGATGTTGGAAATAAAATTACTCAGAATAGTAAATGAATACATCCTGATTGAAAAAAAGAAGAAACAGAGACACCTGACCTTCCCAAGCAAAATAAAAAGCAGAACAGAAAGCAAAACAAATGCTACCAAAGAAAAAGGCAGAAGTTTGCAAACTTGCTCCGTCACAGTTCTATTGTTGGACTTTTGATTATTTACTTTGTTGGAATAGTTAACATAATTGATATTTCTTTTTCTTTTTCAGTTTATGATGTGACACGAAAAGAAACATTTAAAAATTTATCAGATGTGTGGACTAAGGAGTTAGAGCTTTACTCAACCAATCCTGAATGTATTAAGATTCTTGTGGGGAACAAAATTGACAAGGTAATATTCATTAACTCTCCTGTGTGTTGCTTTTTCTGATTTATATAATTTGAATCCAAATTTTGGATCTCTCCATGGTGTACGTGGTTTGAAATATCACCACGTACAAACTTAATTTTGTTTAACATGGATACAGAGGATTTGGATACCTTTACTCATATTATACAAACTTAATTTTATATTTGGAAATTTCTTAGTTATTGTTCATTAAATGTATGATATTTTGGCATGTTGTGCCTCTGGTTAGCGTGCCTGTCAGTCTTTATGGTTACTGGTGTATAACCAAATTTGTGTTAAATATATATCATCATGGGTATCTTTTTTTTTTTATGTTTACTCAGCAATGAATGTTGTAATATCCTAGAAGATGTGAAAATTCTACTATTAGTTCATTTTTTCCCACATAAGGTATTTCATGGCTATGTGTTGAAGACCTTTTGGGGAGTATCCATACAACAAAATGCTAACATCCAGAATTTATCTCAGGAAGATGAAAGAGTTGTGAGTAGAGAAGATGGAATTGCTCTTGCACAAGAATATGGTTGTACATTCCTTGAAAGTAGTGCAAAAACACGAGAAAATGTGGACAAGTGTTTTGAAGACTTGGCCTTGAAGGTACCCTCTTGGAAAAATCTGGGTTCATTGAACGCATTTAGATGAAATGTTGTTATGTTGTTTACTCAGTTTGCATTTTTAATTAATATCTTCCCCCAAGTCGATTCACCATTCTCATCACCAAATATCATCCCTGCATTAAAACTACCATGCATCTGTGTTTATTTTTTGTTCATCATTAACTGTATTTCTTTATTATTGTTATGCGACAATCTCACAACAAGCTGTACTCTTGAACATCAACTTGTCTGACCCAACTCAAATTCTGTTGAACAAAACCCAGATATAACTTATGAAAAGAGGTTCATGAGTAATTTTTGTGATGTCTCTGACAGCAGTTGACGACAATCTGTCAATTGATAACATGGGTACTCTCACCAGTTCTCCAACATTTGCATCATCTGCAACTTATTAGCTTGCCAGTGGACACATCCGGATTATATTATTAGATGACTAACATGTTATACTAATGAGTAGTGGCATTTTTGAACAAGATAAAACAATTTGTGGGATTTTCTGTACAGATATTGGAGGTTCCCAGTCTATTAGAAGAAGGATCCGCAGTTGTGAAGAGGAACATTTTGAAACCGAAACAGGAATACAGTGCAAGCCCCAGTGGTGGATGTTGCTTTTAATTGTGAAGAGTTCTTCATAGTGAACTGAAATAATATGGCTAACAAGTGAGCATTGCCATATGCAAAATTGCGCAATCTGACATGCAGATTCTGAAAAAAACAAAAAACAAAAAAACTTAATGGAGCACTATGTATCTGTTAAAATCTTTCATTGGGTTGATGCGAATAGTGATGTGCAATTAAACTTAAGCGACGCATGTAACAATCCATTTTAATTGTGTGATTTCTTTTTAAAAGTGCGTTCAAAATATGTACACAGTTGATGTTTGTATTATACCAGAGGAGGTTGAATGCAATGCCTCAAAAATATCTGTGAATTGTTTTTCCTTCAAATTTCTAGTTTAATAAAAAAATCCCAAATTATGGCATAAGGCATGATGAAGATGTACAACCTAATAAGGTAACACGAATGTTTGCAAACGGACGTCATGTATGTCGAATTTCAAAGAAACTGTATATCGGAAATGTGAAACTTTTTTTTTGTTGGTAAATGATCTATGTGAAGAGGAGAACAATAGCCTGACAAATAAAGATTAGGTTCCGCCCAAATCAGATATGAATTCAGGTATCAAATAGAACCCATCATTTATTTGATCATTGATAAGGTGAATATACCCAGCCCACTCAATGCCGGGCACAATGAGATTAGTATAAGGACCTCAAAACAACCTCTTTTCGTCCTATGAGCTTTAAGGTGTATGAAATGTCAACTTAGAGCGAACATTCCAAACAATGAAACGAAACGCAAGAAACGCAAGAAAAACTGAGAACTGTATTGCATATGGATTTAAAACAACTCCATACATGGATAGGCTTTTGTTATGGAAAATTGTTTTTAATTGAAAAGGGAGCGCGTTAATACACTGTTCATTTTACAGTTCTACATATACTATGATAGCATAGCGTATATTCGCTATAATAGTCTATGTAGTTAAGAAAAACTATTTTTTCAAATAAAAAATAAATTATATTTTAGTATCTCAGCATATATATTACATTTGTATAATAGTATGCATTTCAATGAAAAAATATAATTTTTTTAAAAAAGTGGACTACAAGTGATGTTGCACAAAGAGTTAAATCGTATCATTTTCCTTTTAAAAAAAGTCTTCATGGCAATGTTAGAATAATTGTTAAAAGCACACGCACATACCGAGGATCCAAACCATGTTTAAAATGTTTTCAGTCATGTCATTTTTTAATAAAAAAAATGGTTCTGAAAAAAAAAGTTTTTGAAAAAAACCAAATATTTTTAAATTGCTAGAAGCTAAACTTCATTCCGTTCCACTAAAATTTTATTTGATATGATGTGTCCAATCAGCAATTTAGGAGTTTGAGATATTTTTGAGTTTTTTCGTTTCACTAAAACTCCATTTGATATGATGTGTCTTCAACCATCAATTTAAATTTTATTCAAATATTTTAATCTCATCCATTGATTGGTCTGAAAATGTGGAGTTGAAAAATCATTTGTTCAGTGGACTTGATAAAATGTATTGTAAGATGTACTACTTTAATTAATCCCTCTCAACAAACTTTTTCAATGGGTTTGATATTCCCAAATCAAACTTAAAATTTTTCTTTTCCCAAAATCTCTCCGGCGATAATCCAATAGATATGTCAATTTTTAAAATTTAATTTTTTTTTTGTTTTATTAAGTGCATATGATATTGTATAATAATTGAATTTAAATGATTATATAATATTGTATATCTATTTTCTAGTATTGATAGTGTGCAAGATTAAAAACAATCTAGATTTTTTTTAATAATAATGTAAAAGGCTCGTTTTAAAATTTCGTCTAGGCCCATTAAAAAAATTCAATTACCAGAGGTCGCCTAGAAAAACATATAAAAATAAATAAAATTTAGAACACTGATGATCATCCAAATGTGATGATCTTAGCTGACCGTCTATGACTTTCTTTTTGTTTGTTTTTTGGTATTCGACTTTCTATATCTTTGATCATTAGATAGTGCAACAACAGTTTGTATAATAGTTTATTATAATAGTGAAAAAAGAACAGCTTTGACTCGTACAAACGGACCGACGATAACATTCAAGTAACCAAAGATATAAACGAGGTTGCATTCCTCGTGAGCCGGCATTCCACATGGGTAGATTGGAGACAACGATCGAAAACACTAATTTTTTTTCTTGTTTGGCATCATTCGTTCTCTCTTTCTCTCTTGGAAGTTCTCACCATTTCAAACTCTACTCATATATAACACATTAACCCATCCAATTAACCCTATTCGACTACTTCACAATGGATCGGTTTCTCGTCGTTTTCACGGCGTTTGCGCTCCTCCTCCTCCTCGCAGCCTCGAAAGCGTGGGCGGCCGACATCTTCCTCGAGTGGAACGTCGCTGCGGATACAACCATTAGACCTGTCAACACCGATCAACCTGTACTAACCATCAATGGCATGTTCCCGGGACCGCTGATCAACTCCACCACCAACGACATCGTTCACGTCAACGTCTTCAACAACCTCGACGAACCACTTCTCTTCACATGGTACATTTAACCGTATACATATAATTAAACTATTTTTAATATATATTTGAATAAAAATATATATATTATATATGAGATTTTCTATGTTTGACAGCAAGGTAATGAGACATTTAGGATTAATTGTTTTAATTACAAAAGAAAGTGATAAATAATGTATACTCAGGGTGTATAAATGTAGGAAAATGAAAGAATTTAAGTTAAAGAAAAATTTACGTAAAATAAATCATAATTCACTTGACCAGTTTATATGTCGTTTGTATCTTTAATGAAAAATGATAAAAAATAAAAACTGTTGTTTGTATTTATGATGAAAAGTTATGAAAAATGCTCTTACTTTCCTTCCTCTATTGTGAAGAAATATTTCCCCGCCTGGCCGCCTCTCTGACACAAAAAAAAAAAAAAAAAAAAACAAGGAAATTGGGGAGAAAAAATTCCATTATTTAATTATATGTAACAGACAATGTTTTTTGGTAGTCAAATAGAAAAAATTTACTCTTTTATTTTTTTTATTTTTCATGACACAAGCACACCCTAAATGAAAATCACGATTTGAAAGTACTAATGTTGAGATCTCCGATCCCCCGTTTCATAAAAGTTCATAATATTTTGTGGCTATACGTCCAAACATCTTATGCACTCGTCTAACTGTGGTGGCTGAAATCTAATAAGGAATGGAATACAGCAGAGGCTGAACTCGTGGCAAGACGGAGTGTCGGGGACCAACTGCCCGATCGCGCCCGGGACTAATTGGACCTACGTCTTCCAAGTGAAGGACCAGATCGGCAGCTACTTCTACTTCCTCTCCACCAACTTCCAGAAAGCCGGAGGCGGCTTCGGTCCCCTGAGGATCAACAATCGCAACGTCATCGCCGTCCCATTCCCCAAGCCCGAAGCGGAGTTCGACCTTCTCATCGGCGATTGGTACTTCTATTCTTACAAGGTAACACCCCTCTCTCTCTCTATATATTGATCAATCTCTAATGCTTCAATGCTAATTGCTAACACCTTCAATGAACATTAGGAAACTCGAGTCATAGCGGGCGATAACCTGTTCGGCCTCGGCTTCCCACACTACATCTTGATCAATGGAAAGCCTCCCTACAATAACTCTTGGGGTGGAGCCTATGAATCCATTGAATTCACCCAAGGCAAGACTTACCGGCTGAGGATATCCAATGTGGGCACCTCTCTGAGCTTCAACTTCAGAATCCAAAACCACCAGATGGTGTTGGTGGAAACCGAGGGGTCGTACCCGCAGCAGATTGTGCTGGACTCACTGGACGTTCACGTCGGACAGTCGTACTCGTTCTCGTCACTGCGAACCAGGACATCAGCGGGTACTACATGGTCGCGACACCTACGCAAACGAACACATCGAATTTTCCTAACGCCAAAGGTGTTGGCATTCTTCGCTATGCGAATTCGGTGGTGAATGTGACCGGTCCGTTGCCCGCCGGGCCTGATCCCTTGGACCGCGAATTCTCCGTCAATCAATCTAAGTCCATCAGGTGCGTCTTCAATTTTGTATGGATCAGAGGATTTTATTTTCTAGTACTTGTCTAATATGATCAAAAAGTATGTCTGGTCCTATATACGCAGGTGGAACATGACAGCAGGAGCTGCCAGGCCTAATCCACAAGGCACTTTCAATGTGTCGAATGTGGAAATCAATCAGACTTTTGTCCTCCACGGATCAAAGTGGATGATCGAGGACCAACCCAGGCACACCGTGAACAACGTGTCATACTGGACACCGTCGACCCCATTGAAGCTCGCTGATCACTTCTTCAATGGCACCGGCGTGTACCAGCTCGATGAGTTCCCTGTGGACTCGATCAACGCTGAGGCGTCCTACGGGACGTCCGTGGTTTCAGGGTTCCACAAGGGTTGGATACAGCTCGTCTTCCAAAACGACCTCGATAAGATGGATGCATGGCACTTGGATGGTTTCGGATTCTACGTGGTCGGGTAAGCGTTTATTTATGAGATAACTTTAATTTGATATCTATCCGTCCCATTAGGTTCGATTAGTCTTTAATGAAAAAGTGACATGTGACAATCTCACATGTTTATCGTGTGATATTGTGATAATAAAGAATTAGTCTTCAATCCCACAACTGATTTGTTATGTCTAATATCTTGGTTTATATAGATTTGGAGATGGCAAATGGAGTCCAGAATCTAGATCAACTTACAACCTCTTGGATCCTGCACTGCGATCCACTGTTCAGGTCCTCTCTCTATATCTACTGATATATATGTTTGGGTATTAAAAAAATTCACAGTGAGACATTCATTGATTGTGTTATATGTTAATGAACAGGTATATCCAGGAGGATGGAGCGCAGTATATGCATTCCTTGACAATCCTGGGATGTGGAACCTGCGGTCTCAGCGGCTGGAGAACTGGTACTTGGGACAAGAGATGTACATAAGGGTCTTTGATTCTGACCCCAACCCCATCAAGGAAAGGCCACCTCCGGATAATGTTCTTCTTGCGGTTTGGACCTACATCTTCAATCTCTTGGTTTATTTAACTTTGTTGTCATCCATGAGACTTTGCATTGCTTGACAATTACTTCCCAAGCCGGCTACTTCATAATGAATATAGAGAAAAATGTGTTTTTATGGAATTTGAAACAGAGCACATCATGCAACAACTCTTTTATACATTGTTAAGGGTGCGTTTGGTTGCCCGATTGTGCTGCGATTGCGATTACAGGAAGCTGCGTTTGCAATCGCGCAACCAAACAGTTTTGTAATCGCAGTTTTAAATCCAGCGATTGCAGGTAAATAGTGCCCAAAAGCTGCGATTTCAAAAAGCTGAGAAAGTGAGCTTCCTACAGAATCAGGTTTGCAATCGCAGATTCCTGCAGAATCAATTTTGCAATCGCGCAACCAAACGCACCCTAAGTATAAAATTGGCTAGGTTAATTTGGGGATTAAGTTTTTGCTAGAAAGGGATTTTTCTTCCTCAGAAATTAATATTTGATAGATTCCATGGGAAAGGAAAATGAAATATAATGAGTTTCATTTGTGCCAATAAAAACTGGTTATGTCAAATGTAATTTGTTCTAAATGACGTCGTGTGATTACCATTATAGGAAAGTGCAGTGAATAAATGCTCATAATGGTGAGATTTTTTCAACTTCTATTGTAAGGTTGTGGTAGGTACTGAAATAATTGGAGGCGGTTATCTCCACCCTAAAAATGTTAAACCAATCTCAATGAAACAAAAAAAAAAAAACATGTGGAATTTTTTGGAAATCATTAATCCCACCCCAACCCTTCTCACCCCAAAAAACCAAAACCCCACCTTAGCTCTCTATCCTCCCACGGCCGGCACTGTCTCCAACGACTCTCAGTGTGGTGGTGGCCGTATACGGTGGTGGATGTATATTTATATGTGTGTGTGTACACACATGCATTTACACACACATATGGGGCTGGACTGTATAACAGGGTGAGGACCACATTTATTTGGGTGGGAGCAACCAGGCCTAATATAGTTTCCATTTACAATATTCATAAACCACAGAATTATTTCGTAATGCTATTGATTAACAACAAATAATTAGTGAATAACTCATTTCCTTAATTGATTAACTAAGAATATGCTATCAAATATTTATGGCAGTTGAAGATTGGGAATCTCCCAACTATAGTAAAATAAAAAAATTCTTAGCATTTGATGTTATTTTTAGAAGATAAAAAACTCTTATACCAAGCATATGGAATCTTTATTAGTTGAAACAGCTAATTAATCTGAGTGTTATATGTTATTTACAGGTTTAGCTAAATCTGACTTGTCCCCCTCGCCTGCCCCAGCTCTGGCCCCACGCGGTTATATCTGATCTGAGAAGTGATAGTTCGAATAAATTATTTCAAGGTTGTGTTCAAATGTTCTAATAAGTGATTATTGTTCCACCTTTACTTGTAAAATTATTTCTTTATTAATTTGCAGTTCTAATTATAATGCAAAACCAACTACGAATTTATGTGTATTCGCATCATTACAGCCTTACAGGGCATGTTTAACCCCTGAAGCCTAGCTTGCCTTTCAACTATCAATCATAGGTCAAATCAGTTAATCAAGATAGGGATATTTGGGAGAATACGAAGGACAGAATTCAAACCTATCGGGTCGGTTGATTGCTTTCATTTGGGTCATCCTAATGAGTTTGATATATAAGCCAAATTAGCACCCGTCTTGAACATGTGAATGCAATCAGTGTAGTCATTGAAAATTATGTGTGTATTCGCAATCATTACATGGCATGTTTAACCCCTGAAGCGTAGCTTTCAACTCATTAGTCATAGGTCAAATCAGTTAATCAAATTGGAGGAATATTAAAGATAGAATTCAAACTTATCGGGTCGGTTGATGGCTTTCATTTGGGTCATCATAATGAGTTTGACATGTATGCCAAATTAGCACCCGTCCTGAACATGTGAATGCAATCAGTGACACATTAGTCGTTGAAAATTATGTCTAATGTGCGGTATTTGTTTTTATCGTTATGCATGCGCGTACTCGTGCATTAAAATATATATTGTTATAAAATGTAAATTATGTATTTTAATAAAGGATTTTTTATTAACTTCCTGCAAACCATTGTATTTAGCAATCGCTCCGTCACTTCTTCGTATTTGAGTTTTACTCCCCAGATTTAAAGGATAATTCTTTTTTACTCCCTGTAAGGGACCTATCTGTAAATTATTTAATTCTTTTTAGTCCCTGATAAGGAGTAAAAATTATTTAATTTTCTTTTTTAGTCTTGATAGAGGGAGTAACAATTTTCTTTTTAGTATTGATAGGGCAACCTCCAATTTTTTTAAATTTAAATACTAACTTAATCTATATGATAATAATGCTCTCCACCCATCACTCACTCTTCATCGCTCCAGAATATATGGTGGGGGGGGGGGGGGGGGGGGGGGGGGATCTCTCTGTGAACTCTCTCTTTTGTCAGGTCTCCCTCCCTAGCTCTCATATTTCAGTCGTGTACTCCCCCATCTCTCTTTGCCTTCCAATATATATTGGGCCTGCGATATGGTGTTGCTGTCGTGGTGTTATAGTTGTTTGTAGTAGGACGTGGTGATGGATGGAGAGGATGGAGTGGGAGTTTTAGTTGTGAAGAGTAGGAGTGGGTTGTTGTGTCTGATTTTGGCGAGGATGAGTGTGTTTTCATTTTGAGGATAGGAGTAGAAAAATGTGTGTTAGAATCAGGGGCGGAGGTATGTGGAAACAAGGGGGGGGGGGGGGGGGGGGGGGGGGGCTCAAGCCCCTCCTTAAATTTTTTTTTTTTTTAGATAACGCTGCATCCGGTATTTTTTTAGCCCTAAATTCAGTCTATAAGTATTTTAAATTTTTTAAAAATAGTATAACTCATTTAATGAGATACATGTTTTTATAAAAAATGAAACATGTACTCTAATGAATTCCATGAATGCATTTATTAAAAATATGAAAAAAATTTATTGAAGCATATACTTCGCTAAAGTGAATATATGCTTCGATAATATTCTATCGACGCATATAAGACTGAAAATGGGGCTGAAATAAAAACCGTGTGTGACAACACTTTTATTTATGGTTAACAAACAATAACAATTGAGTATTTGAGTTTAATATGGATATATTTATTAAATTATAACAAAAATTTATCGAAAAATAAATTTAAATATTTTTTAAAAAGCTTTTTATTTTGTTTTTGTCTCTCAAATTTTCTAGTATATCAAAACACATTTAGTAGTTATTATATTTTTTCTAAATTCTTCCATCTCTTTTTTTATCGCTTGCCCATGAAATACTTTTTACACACAATTATACATTTTGTATATGTTGATGATCACTCGTATATTGTTATTCATTCTCTGTATTGTATATATAAACTCTTATCATACATCATATGTATACTATTAAGAGTCAGTTTAATAATTTTGGTTGAGAATGCATGAGAATTTCTTTTTTAATAATCCAATTCAGATAGATTCTGTGGAATTAAAAAATTTAATTGACATATTTATGAATGAACACATGATTGGATGATTTCAAATACAATTTTCCTAAGTGTTATGTTAAATTTTTATAAATGTATATGTTTAAAGATATGATATATAATAGATTTTTTAAAGCCCCCCTTTATAGAAATTCCTTGCTCCGCCACTGGTTAGAATGTATTGTTTAATAGGTCCTCATCTTATGATACGAGTGATTTTCTGTCTTTTGTTAGTTTGAATCTTTAGTTGCTATGGCTGCTAAAGGATAGTCTTGGCAGGTGATTCACTCTTCAATGAGATCCATCTTTATGGAGGTTTTTATTGATAGTGGGCACACCAATTTTTGCTCAGTGACATATTTACAATTAACATGAGTTGGTGTTTCAGAAATGCACGGAGAGGGTCATGCCTATTGGAATCAGCAGCAATGGTACGATTTTCCAGGATGACGAACCCTACGACATCGACGAGTTCTCAAACTTCTGCTGAAAAGAATTCGGCTTAACACCCAGAACACATTGGATTTCAATGGATTTTGGTGGACATGTAAGACTGTCAACTTTTCATCCAATCATTATCAAATGTTGTGAAATCAATGCTGATGCAATATGTTTTTATTCACTGTTGGAATTTATGAGATATATATTTTGGGTCTTTGAATTTTCCCTGATTAGAATTTAAAAAATGGAATTACCATGACAAAGTGAACTGCTTACAAGTTTGCCTTTTAATGTACTTTTTCTTAATCTAAAACATTTAGATCAACCTATATATTTCTTTGGTTAATTTTCAGTGTCTTAGAGAACATATCAGATAGCGTAGTAGCTATCAAAACACAACTAAGGTATGGTCCTCAAACTCTCTGTTTCATCCAGTTAGCAATGAATAATATAAGCATATATTTCTGACTAGAAACAATAATTTCCAAACCAGGTCTCACTGCTTAGATATTGAAGCCCCAATGCCAATGGACCCGGAATGGCTGGTCTTCCAAAGGGAGGAGGAGATAGAGATTATAACTCAATGCTTAATGGAATCTTTTATATGCTTAATGGCTGGTCTCCCAAAGGAATGAGGAGGTTCTCACTGCTTAGTAACTCTCTGTTATTATTACTAATATTATATAAAGATTTCCAAGTGTTTTTTTTTTACAATTTATATGGGCATTGAAGTGAATGATCAACAGACTATGCCTGCATAAATCAGGATAAAAAACAGAATGGTAAACAAATGAAAATTTGTCTGTTTCTTCAGTTGATATCAACCAAAATCCCCTTGGCTTTTTTTTCTTGAGTTGATATCAACATTCTTTAGGGAACACCATAATAACATTGAGGCATCATTGCACGACTTTTAAAATTTTTAAGGGTGCTTCTGCTAAAGCGGATATAAATGGGGTGATTTTACAATTTAGCATTCTATGGGAACATCTGTTTTCCCCAACCAAATAACCAAATATCCAATCCCAATTTAAATTGGTGGGTTTGGGAACTTGGAAGAGAAGGGGAAGAGAGAGAGGAAGGGGAAGAGGTAGTAAATGGAGCTGGGTGGGGTGGAGGGGGAGGACGAGAGAGAGAGAGAGACTGACTGGGGGTGGTGAGGTTGACGGGGCTCAAGCCTTGCCCACATTTTGCACATGCATCAGCCTCGTAAGTCGTAAGCATAGAGTTTGTCCTCTCTTTTTTTGAGGTATCCCAAACCCTTCGACGCAAATACCATCCTTTGTGTTTGTGTTGACTCGCGCAAGCATAGTAATCAAGAATGGAAGCACAAGAGTGGGGTTACATGTAAGCTATATGAACTTGTAATTCACCAAGTTCACTGTATGATAAACCTGTGAATTCAGAGATATAGTGAACGGAGATAAAACATCACTTACATTGACAGAACAATGAATCAAATATTAGAGAGTATGCCTTTTGTTTTGAGCACTGTCAGTGTATCACACTGAATGAAGGCAGATTTTTCAAATGATCAGACGTAATTAAAAAGAATCACTTCCAACGAAGGAGCAGACATAAAAGGGTGCCATTTAGAATAATGTAACAGAGGCATAAGGAACCACAGGAGTAACACAGGTGTCCCTACTTGTGGATATCACAATCAAAATCCACTATTATTACATATCATGGTCTGTTTTTGGTACTGAAACGGATAGAAAAAAATATGAACTATATACATTATTGAGTCCATCCAAATAAATGGAGGAATTCAAATCACAGACTGACTCCTGGCAACCCAACTTGAACATATGCAAGCTAAAGAAAATTGTGGGTGCCAACAAACTTCTCGTAGATGATAGATTTGAATGAATTACCACTCAAATATGGAAAATACTTCTTGGATCATCAATAACGGTGTATGAGATTCTTGGATGCTTCACTGTTCTTTGAATAGTACTCGATTTCTGCCTGCAAATCAAAGAAAAACCAACAAGCCTATGAAAATTCAATTATGGTGAATTATCATATGAAACGCATGCTAGGTATGATGGAACTGGTTTATGCACTTACACATTAAACTGGAATAAGTCTACCTAAATTGCAGTAAAAAGGAACATTTATAAAATGTGAAAATATGAACTCAATCGCAACTAAGAAACATGACAGCATATGTTTTCAACATTCCACCACAGAAAGCATCATGTGAATATTTTAGTAAAGAATATATTTCTGCCACCATGTCATCCAAATCTATGATTTGGCTGCATCTTTTATTGCTACTAAGAATTCATCTCTTATCTTTGTTATAGCATGATAAATATCCAGAGATATAGTTCAAAGCGCTCAAATAAAATGACATTGATAAACGTGTGCACATAACATGGTTTTGTATACTAAATCATTAAAAGTTGGCTATAGAAAATTTTCATTCTCCTTAATCAATTATACCTATCTACACTTTTCAATGCTTCAAGGGGAAAAAAAAGGTCAGAGATACTAACAAGCCATATATATGATTAAAACTCATAAACCATAACAGTGGTTTAGCAAATTGAAAAAGAGGACCCGGGTCCACATTAGCATCAACACCATACTAAATGTTCCTATTGCATAGACAATATTATTGGTGGGGTTAATTAAGCCTCAACTTTCATCAGCTCCGAATACTGAGATTCCTAAATTGCATATACTTTTTGAAATCAAATGACTGGATGAGAGCTGGTCCTCATCTTATGCACCACGAATAAACCATATAAGAATGATGTTCAAAATTTTAAGATAACAGAGTACCTGCTGCAGGACGCCAAGCTCTTTCCATTTGAAGATACAATTCAAAAAATAATAACAATAAGCATTTCTAGTTATACAAAGTTTAAAATCTGAAGAAATATCTATTGCCAAAAAGAAATGTGTAGTTATTCAAAAGAAGATATGACAGAGAAGATAGGCTTGGTTTACTCGATAATTGTGTTGGGTGGGGGGGGGGGGGGGGGGGGGGTAGAGAACACTAACATAATCTATTGAGCATTCATCTCATCATAAGTAGTGTTCTTAAATAAAATGCAACATTGCAAGTACAAAAAGCTTACCTTTCGGACACCTACTACCGCAGTCAGAAGATTTTCACCAATTATGCCTTTAAGAACCTCATCATTTTCAAGAGCTTCTACAGATTCAGAGAGTTCTATAGGCAACCTTGCTAGTGAATCATAACCGGAAGGATTTGTTTCTGCCACATGGATGGTGCAACAAACACATCAGACTTGCATGTACTTTATAAAATATATATTCTGAGCAAATACAAAGAAAAATAGAGAGGTACCAGAAGAATAATATGAAATGCAATTAGTCTTTTAAAGACCATAATTATGTACATCCGTTGAATTAGTTGATTTTAATTTTATAAATTCCATAGGTGACGAAGTATTTGACAACATTAATTCATACAAGCAGTCACGAGAATTAAAACATTTATATAATTTTGAAATGGAAAAATGTAAACTGCCAAATCATGCACAAATCGGTGCACATATTATTCCGAACAAAAGAAAAAGAAATTGGTAAAATACAAATAAATCTAAAACATTTCAGATACAAAGTGAGATAATAAACTATGGGAAAAGCAACAAGGGGAATTTATGATGCATATGACTCACAAAGCTGACCAAAGAGGCATTTTGAAACTCGGAAATAGTACAAAGTAACTACAAAAGCTTCACAAAAAATTGCAAAGACAAGATGATGATATTAATCATAAGGAATATTTATGTCTGGTAGTGATCATGAAATGAACCGTCAAGTGAAAAACAAAATGAATGCTACTGGCATTTTGAAACAGTTTTGAGAAGAAAAATCAGTTGATGTTTACAGGGTAAAAGCAAACCAAACTCGCAATATGATTTCATGAGATCAGTTTTCTTGGGCACTTTTTCGCCACTTGCGTGCCTTATTTTACGCAACCTTCCACATATATAATGTGCAATCTGTTTCCAATGGCCCATATTCTCAAAAGAAATCAACTAAATGGATGATGATTTTTTATAGATTTATTCATTGTTTTCAACCACACATTCATGTTCAGGATAATAGAAATTATCATAAAGAAAGAAAGAAAAAAAACTTAGTCCGTGGACAAAGCAAATGATAGAGTCAATTCTATTCAAAGTAATACCAAAATATGTTATATATGACCAAGAAGTAAACATAAACATACCAGTAGGTTTGGGCAATCTTAAACTTCTCCTGAGGCCATCAATACCAGCAGCCATTATTGCAGCCAATCCAAGGTGAGGGTTTGCACACCCATCAAAGGATTTGATTTCAAAGTTACTTACAAGTCCATTTAATACCCCAGGTGGGGATGCTGTCCTTAATGGTGCTTCTCTATTTTCTTTACCCCAACAATGGTAGGCCCCACTCCAAGTGTTTGGTTGAATCCGATCATAACTGTGTTAAATAAAATGAAATAATATTGTAACTTAGAAAAATGAAACTGAATATTTTTAATGCAAATTCCCGAATTGTTGTTGCAAACTTGTTGCAACAAGGTTCAAATCATCATCTATCGCGGCATGCATTACACACAATGCAGATGGAAGGAAGAAACATTCTTTTTACAAGTCTTTATACCAGACACATGTGGATGTGCAATTCTATATATGCATGTTATTATATTGATCAGTTATAGTCTGTGAGCATGTGAGAAAGCAAGACAAGAAGAGGCACTTTGATAATGTTTCAAAAAAAAAAGGGAAACATTAGAACCATATATATGCACACTGGCGTATAAATATAGAGATGGAAAATATAGTGATATAGCACAAGATTTGTCAAATAAATCCATATAGGAGCAAGTAACCTTTGAGGGTGAGTTCAGAGTGGACTATCATTAAGCAAGGAAAGAAAAAATGTTTACCTATTAGGCAGCGGTGCTAGAAATGCCAAGATTGCCGGAAGATGAGCAAATACTCCAGCCATAAAGTTCTCGCCGACCTCTGACATTCCATACTGGGTTTCTGATCCATCAGATGCCATAAAAACATTTTTCCCCTTTTCCCACAAACTCAGATGTACATGACATCCCGATCCTATATCATCCAGAGAGTATCTAGTGGCAATTATGATTAAAAAGGGGGATATTAGATAATGTGTTTAAAAGCAGAATAAGGCTTCCCTGTGATTATATCTCATAAAAATAACAGTAGATAAATAAAGAAGAGATCAAAAGAAACCTTACAATTTGAGATAAATTCCTTCAAACTATGAATGAAATGATAAAGGGTAAGCATGCAATGGCATGCTGTTGTTCACATTATGAATTTCCACAAATAAGATGGACATCATTACTCAATATCATAATATCAATGTCATTGACACTTGCGGTAAGTCAATAACCAGAGCACATACATAGATCTCCAATAAATCTCTTGAAACATAATTGTGCACTTTAGAAGCTAATTTAGTAATCTATATTTTTGACATCCAGCTAAGCTACAGAAAGTAGTTCGCTTCCAGAATTTTTTTGTCAATCATGATATATGAAGCGTGGATGTAATTAAAACTTTGGACAACAGGCCTCTTTGGAGAAAAGGGCCTAGGAAAGACTCCGTGGCAAACCTCTAAGGATGTCATTTTCCATCATTATTAATATATTACTTTGCAGGGGAGACTATTTACAATAATATATATATCATCCAACATTTTATGGGCTTATTTTTATGTCATAATGTGTCAATTTAAACAAAAATTAAAAAGGAACAATGTGTACCTTACAATATTTTATAGACCTTAATGAGACAGACCCTTGGATCTACATAAACAATTTTCTCATAGAAAGTCATTAGCAAATAAAAGTAAGACCTGCTAATCCTTTTCCCTCCTATTTTTGTTTCCATCTATATTTTATATATTGTCAAGGATGTAACCAGTCAATATCTAATTTCACATGGTTTCAATTTAGCATGCATGGTGTTCTATATAGCATTAAGAGTACCCTAGTCTGCAGATATTATTGTTTTGTGCAATTTACAGAAGATTTCGAGTATAATGAGTTATATGAGTATAAATATAAATATATTATTAAGAGATTTGAAGTGGCAAAAAATGACATCTTCTTAGGAAATCATGACAGCTTCTTAAATGATGACAACTGTCATCACAAGGAAGAGAATACACCAAAACACTATAGAGAACAGGACATTGATAATTCGATTATCTTACTTTGGCACAAAAGTAGCCAGCAAGCTGTGCTTTCTAGCAACAGCCCTTATAGCTTCACGAACAAAAATCAAATTATCAGCAGCCTGGGTGCAAACCGTGTACCCCAGTGCAATTTCAAATTGGCCTTTTCCAGATTCTGCATGTAGCTGGAAAACATCAACAACAATTAGCACTTTAATTGGATCTCAGATATAGATTTTTGTTATAAAAAATACAATAGGTCTTCAGAAGAAAAAAACTGTAAAAAAAGACCGAAATTCTGTCATTTTATACAAACTTATACAGTCATTGATCACGTTAAAAAAATCAGCTCACACCTTTTAAGGAAACTGTTAAAAAAATGAAGTGGGTACAATAATATGAAGGTCATCTATGGTGCAAAAGTATTGGACTGTAAATAGGATGCAGAGGCATGTAACTGATCATGCATCTGCAGATAGTGTGCAGTTTCTGCATATGACCGATCATACATCGCTGTTGTAGGTTTCCAGCATAGTAAAGAATCTGTGCGCGCGCGCGCGTGTGTGTGTGTGTAAAATGTTATATATTGTAGAGCCTAATGATGTGCCAGAGGATTGTTAACGCTACGCAGGGTTGGACGGGGGTCGAACTCTCGTTGATAGTGGATTGATCTCTAGTGTGCTCCATGAACATAAGAAAGATTTGCCAAACCACGTAATTCTTTGTGTCTTTCCTTCGATTTGTTTGTTTATTCCTTTGATTGATTGCATCCCAAGATCCAAAATTCGTAACATAAAATAACTGTGTTGATGCATCTGTCAACCTTGTGGAGCTATTGAAGAGGTGGTCGACTACATTAGAGTCCATTTAAATAATTTTAAGATGGGTTTTCACTTCTCCAGTTGATAATTTTTTCTCTGATTATTTAGCATTCAGGGTACTGGAGACCCATAAAGGATTCTTTAGTGAATGGAATCATTTTGAGAAGTATTGATTTGCTTGTGTGAAGTTGGAAGGTCTCCATTAAAGTACAGCTGGGTGTCTATGTAAATAGAACAGTACATTCTGAATTTCAGGTTTTAATAGATATTACAGTGTTCGAACATCTACATTGTTGGTGATAATTATCAGAATAAAAGTAGTCACGAAATATTTGAACTAATGTTGATTGCAGTGTCAAAATAAAGCATCCACGTGCCATTATTGTGAACAAAGTTTATATACCTGTTCCACTGAGATGTTCATTGACTGAAGGGCAGAGTCTATTTCTTGGAAAATGTGAGATATTGCATCAAATCCCGAAGTTGAGCAGTAGGGGGTGAAATCAAATGGCATCCACTCTGATTTCCCATCTCTACAAATTCAACTTTATTTTGTTCAAAATATTATCACAAGAACAAAAAACTTAATGTGTGAACTTGAGTATGAAGTATGCAATACCTTAAACCATTTTTTAAGAGGTAAAACTCATTTTCAAATCCAGCATTCATTTCCTACACATATTGTTCTCATTAGTATATCTAAAAAGAACATGAACATTGGAGTTTAGGGTTTCTGATAAGTACCAAATTGTATTCATCTTTTAAAATTTTGGAAACCTTTCGCAAGGCTTCTCTGGGGCAATATTCCCAAGCTTCACCAGGTTTCAAATGCATGTCAGACAGCACCATTTCTTCATGTCCTGACCTTATGATAAGTTTATAAATAGATATTACCCTTCTGTATTGATTCATTCAGTAAAAGAAATAAAAACATATGGAGACATGGAGCTATACAAGTAGAATATTGGAGAAGTGAATAACAAAGAATATAATAAAACATGATGTGAATATTGAAAAAAAAACTCAAATAGCTACATCATGACTTGAGACGTGACACCAGATTTATGACATTTTTGTAAACCTACAGAATAGTATTTAAATTGTGTTGTGTATCCAGAACTCTTGGTCATGTTTGGGTCCATAGATACCACAACATTTAATCAAGCACGCTTTTGGCATTTGACTTGTCTGTATATAGGTAATGTAGAAGATTTTTTTAAAATATGGTATGGGGCTTTTCAGAAAAGCAATTTTTTTATTGATTTCAAATAATCAACTCTTTGATAATTGTTTCCAAGCAGTTTGCCTAAGTCTCGTTGGCTAAATCCTGCAACCTGAGTACTAGGAGCATCACAAGTAGTTTGCCTAAGTCTCATTGGCTAAATCCTGCAACCTGAGTACTAGGAGCATCACAAGTACCTGTTTCAGCATTCAATTCAGCCAAAATGTCTTCAAAAAAATAAACAAATCAAGGAACATGAGATCACTGATTTTATGCACGAAACTAGATTTATCTCCTTGCTCCAGAAGATAAATTGCATATCTTATCTTCATTTTTTGATAAGTGTGTCTTTCCAGGTTCAATCTTCTCCCATCAACAAGAGAACCTCGAACATAGGACCCTTGGTGAAGAAGGAATACCTCTACCAACCTACCAAAAGGTGGGTTAACAATTGCATACCTTATCATGGTTAGCATATTATACCAGCACCTTGCAATGAGATTCAAGATTTTGGTTCTACGCAAGACCACATGTCATCATACCATTTCTGGTGGTAATTTCATGAAGTATGCTGTAGTTATGTGATCAAGTTGAAAGCAGAATTAAAACTGTTCATGCGAAGGCTTAGCCTGAATTTAGCTTGGCTATGATAAGTTTCATCACATTATCTTTCTCTGGTTATTTTCTGCTAGATGATACCACAATTTACTGACATGAAAATTTCTGCTAGAATGGTGACACAGGAAAGATGGAAATGAAGAGGAAAAGATGCATTACGAATAACATCAAACTAGCGTGTTTATCAACAAACATCACTAAAAAAAAGTGTGAAGGGAAGCAATCAGATTTTATATTAATGGGAACTTTGGTGAATCAGTCAAATTCTTATTAGATGTCAGATACAGAACATCATAAGTCAGATGAGACCTTACCCATGGCTGATATATCTCTGATCAATTGTTGAATTTTTCTTAATTTACTGCAGTGGGGCAGTTTTCTATGAAAAAAAAACCAGCATTAAGGCTGTCACCATTTTATAAACAAAACAAAAAAAAAGATGAACCTTTTTCACAATATCCCACTTACATAGACCAAGTTCAGTTGGACCAAAACCAAAAAAAGGAATGCATATACATGGGAAATCAACCATAAATAAACCATTATCCATTGTAGTAGGTTCAAGCAATATTATTATTCAAAAAGGACAGAAAAATAGGAATGTTTAGTACCATGGAAGCCTCCATTTTGTTGATAAATCAGGTATCAGCCTTATCTCACCCACGGCAGTTAAATTACTCCCTTCTGCTGGGCCATCAGAAAATGAACTCATTCCCATTGATGCAAAAGTCAGACCCACACCATTATTCCTCACTACTTCATAAAAGCGCTTCGCTGGAATAACCTGGAACAATAGTAAAATAAATTAAAAGCCTTCCACAAACTATTCATTCTGCTTTGCAAATGCATCAGCAGTAAGCTATTGTCTTAGTAAAAAATGATTGAATCATAATTAAATGTTACTTTAAATTAAACAACATATTAAAAATGCAAGATAAATATATTACTTATACAATGCAGACAACAAACTGTCCGAGTACTGCATGGTTCTGCAGTATGATTTGGATAAAGTTCCATGCCAGGAAGTACTCACAAATCTAATATTGCAGTATATGTAACATTAAAAAATCAATAGAAAGTAAATTTGTTTAACCAGGTAAAACATTTTTGCACTAATTTGCATCAAAATACAAAATTTACATCTAGGCTATGGTGCACAGACATGGACATGGTATACAAGACACTAAACGACAGGGGTAACATGACCATATGGCAATCATGCAAAAACTAGAACAGAGATAATCAAGGACAAGGCATTAAATAAATAAATCGTACATATAATATATTAATCATATTTTATATGAAAAATGGAAAATAATGCATTGGAAAACCATAAGACAATAAAATATAATAGCATATCTGCTATCAACTTCATTAAATCATTCAATTCCAGGGTCCATGTGCATCATAGACATAAAACTTATGCTTTAAGTACTATAAATTCAAAAAAAATTAGTAAATTCAAATTATTTTATAGAATTGTGTCGCAGAGGTGTCATGTTGTTAGACATGCAGGACAAAAAATATTTTCAAATTTTAGACATGCACTTCACGTGTTTGACACGTGTTGTGTTGAGTCCCATGTCGAACATGGACAAGGATAGTCAATTGAAGTGGCTGTGCTTTCTAGCCTGCAGGTAGATGATGTAGTACACTAGAATCTTTCTCTTGTTTTTAAATATATACTCACACGACATCGATGTTGACCAGAAGTGTCGACCCAAATAATCCTAACAAAAGCAATACCCTCTGGTGGAGAATTGCCCTCTACTGAAGCCAAGATGAAAGCATTAGACTCTTCTGAATCAACAGGCCCAACAGTCC